>JAPYZM010001331.1:0-23835 GCA_030522845.1 Psyttalia concolor
TTTGACTTTCCCTAAAAAGGGCAGAATCTGGTTCAGCTCCTCGAGATCTTTCGAACGCAATTGATTTTAGGTCGATCGGCCCATTAGTTCCCGAGATATAAGCATTTTCAATGGATGATACGAGAATACGTGCACGTGTATTGATCCAATTAGTCTTGATCAACTAAATAAATAAAAATCTTACAATTATCTATTTTTATTATTATTACATATCCACAAATAAGCTAGTTGTGAATTCAGCAGCTTAAAAATTGTTTCAGGTCTACTTTAGAAATTGGGTCAGGTGTATTTTACTTATCTGGATAATCCAATTTAAACAAGGCCGCGTTTGGGTTCTCAAATCGACACACAATTCGTTGTATCGCACGCTCTCTAACGGGAGAAAAAAATAAGTTTCACATAGGCGAAAACGGGCAAAATTCCACCCCAGGACTGCCAACTGTCTGTCGTGACTCGAGTCAAATCAATCAAAAGCCGAGTAGGACAATTTTGATTGATTCCGCATAATTAACAACAACAGTGATTGAAAATTAAATTTCCACATATCAGTAATCAAATCATTACTAATCGTCGTACAGTTCAGTTGAGTTGTAGTTTATGGTGTTATCACACGAATTGAGTGGTGAAGACGGAGATTTCTCTCTCATCACTTGAATCATGAGTCATTTTGCCTTGTCAACATTAATTGTTCTCGAAAATTAATTTCTCTTGGACAGTTATAAGTAATTTTTCTTAACATGAGGGCCTGGTCTGGCAGACAATTGCTGCGCTCATGGCTGGCAATGACTACTTCAAAGTGTCAAATTACCATTGACACGACAAATGCGAGGGTCAAATTTTGCTCGTCCAAATCAGTCGAGCTCAAGAACATTGTCAAGAAGGTCAAACCCTTTGGACGAGTTGTCATTGATCTTCCCTTCGATGTCGAAGTCAAACCCACGTGTCCACACGAGTACCCGGACATGGACACAATTCTCGTTAAAATAGTGTCCCAGGAGACGCTGGGGGATAGACAAGGGGAGCCAGTCTCTGTCAATGTCATGGACGAGGTCTGCGCGATCAGAGGAAAGGAGGAAGAAGTTGTGGGAAATTTCAGGTGTCTCGTGCAGACGCCAGTTCGCTATGGTACGAAAATAGAAATTCTATTGATAGACAATGTTTTTTGGAGCTTCACTGTAAAAATAATGTAATAATTTACTGTATTCAAGTCTGATCTGAAAAATAGAAATGCCAAAATGAACTGATGAATTTCATGTATGAGACTAATGAAATCTTGGTTATCTTAGATATTGACGTGAAGACTATTGGAGATGCTAACGTCGAGGTGCACGACATGATTTCGGATATTATAACAGTACAGACTGAATTCGGGAATATTTTGGGGTCGAAATTGCAGGGCAAGAAAATCACCCTGTCCTCGAGTGAGGGAGGCTCAGTAACTATTCAGAAGAGTATTCAAGGAGAGATTGAAATTAATACAGCTAAAGATGGGGTAATTGATATTTTATCCCGGATCTAGACTATTTCATTAATCTTAACTTCATGCTCGCAGTCTGTGGAGGCTGAGAAATGCCTGGGAACCAAGCTGGACATCTCGACAGAGAATGGATCGATTAAACTGGGAAGTAATTACTGCGAGAAAGCCACATTCACAACTCTAGATGGAAATTTGAATCTCAACAATCTTCACATGGATAACAGTATCGATATCAATGGAACGGGAAGCTTAAACATCTGTAAGTACAAAGTACAAACTCAATTATCTACTGCTTTTTAAATTAATTAAATAAATATAAGTTTTAAAATTTATTCCCCAGCCTGTTTCGACGGCTCCATCCAGGCAAAAATAGGAGCAGGTCCAGCTAAAATTCAGTTAGCGAGAGTTACCAAGGAATCCACTATCACGTCAAATGGTGATGTCAGTCTGACAATTCCAGAAGCCCTGAACGCAAAATTAATCATAAAATCCCCGAGCCTGCAGATAGATCAAGGCATAAAAGGAGTTTACGACAAGGAGCGGGAAGAATTTACAGGAGGAAGAGGGGACAAGAGCTTTGTCGTGGAGTCGACTCAGAGAGTTCAGGTCGAGCAGTCGAGTTGGATGGAGACATTCAAACTCCAGAACACACCAAAATAGAATGGAATATAAAGCTAAATGTACAATTTTATTAAATTTATTTACTCTAGTTGACACAATTGCTTGCCTCGAGAAGTTCATCAGTTTTCTCACTATCTGATTGCGATCGAGTCTCGCCCAGGCAGTGGAGAGAAGGTCCTGCTTGGACAATGGGAGCACTTCCCAGACACTCGCCGTTCAAGTATAAAACGACAAACTGAAACCATTGATTTTATTGTTTATAGACGCAAATTGTTTTGAAAAAATAGTCAGGAAAACCTTTTGTGCCCTCACCTGCCCTGGGGATATTGCCCTCTTCTCTCTCTCCGAAATAATTATCAATTTATCACTGAATGTTTTGTAAACTTTGCATGGAGAAAGTTGCTCATTGCGTTGAAATCGATATTCACAATTGAGAACTGTCCAGCTATCGATCAATTGCTCTGGCTCGTCACGAATCCAATGAGGCTTTGAGGTGACTAGGATTCTCGAGAATAATGCTGGATGGTTTGTACCTGGTACCTGAAATATTCCCTAGACCTTCTCATTTTCCTTTTCAACAAATATTCTGCACCCACACGTACAGAAAAAAATGATTATTGTTCGAGAGAATAATCCGGGTTGTTATGACTTTCAATGAGCGTTCTTCTCAATTATAACTAGAATTAACCAATTGGAGAAGAAAGAAAATAGGAAATTTTCCGAGAACAACTGATTAGTGATAAAAGGAGTCTAGAGAAAATTCATCAAGAAGAGTTGTAAGCAACAGGAAGAAGGAGAAATATGATATTTAAATAAATATCATAATTTAATCCAGAAGAATAAAGTAAGATTGTTTGTTATTCTACTCACAACCAAAATCTCATTAGTCGTCACATTCTTCCGGAGGACAAAAAATTTTTTGACAACTCCGGCAAGTCGGCACCCCTGACCCAACGTCCAATAGTGGATTCCCTGGTGCTGGCCAACAACTTCTCCTGTCTCATAGTTCACAAAGCTCCCTGGTTTATTCTCTAAATACTTTGCACCAGAATAAATTCTCCAATTAAACTCGGCCTCAATCTCGGTCATGATTTTATTCTATTAAAAAGAAACCGAATTTGTTTCTAATATCCATACTTGGGGAATAAAATTTTGAAACGTTCGAGTTCCGATGAAGCAAATGCCCATGCTCTCGTGCTTTTGTGCTATCATGTCTAGACCAGCCTCAGTCGCAAGTCTCTTTACATCTGCCTTTAGCATTTCACCGAGTGGAAACATACACCTCTGGAGGGCCTCCTGACTCACTTGAGATAAGAAAAATGTCTGGTCTTTTCTCTGATCAACTGCATGTAATAATTTCACTTCTGAAAGGGAATTCACAGGATGTTGTCAATAATCCACTGATTTTCATCCAAAATCATTTGAATTTAACTTAATCAACTAGATTTAAGTAAATTGCTTTGATTTATTCATTTTCCTCGTCCGAGGGACTACCAGAGGCAGAAATACTTGCTGATGTCAGGTCTGTAATGCTCCAGATAAGGACCAAATGAAGATTTTGCGTAATGACCAGTAGCTATAGCATCAGCTTTCAAATTTTTCCTAGCAAAGTCGTAGAATTTCTTAAATTTGATATTTTTGTTGCACATTATGTCAGGATTTGGTGTGTATCCATTCTCGTAACTCTCCAGTAAGTACCTATTGAGATTATTCAGTAAACAATTATTGTCCAAAAAAATTGGCGATGAAAGCCACTCACGTGAACACCTCGTGCCAGTACTCCTTGACAAAATTCACTTCCAGAAGAGGGATATCAATTTTTTTAGAGACATACATAGCATCCTTATAATCTTCATCAGCGAGACACTTTCCAGTCTCGTCGGCTGTGTCCCAATTTCTCAGAAAGACTGCAGTAACGTTAAATCCTCGGAGAGAAATTCAATTAATTACTAGGAACACCTATGAGTTACCCTAATCGCCCCAATTATCAATGCCATTAATTACCTTTACGTTTGAGCAATAATGCTGCAACAGCACTGTCCACACCACCAGACAAACCAACCACAATATTCCTAAACATTATTACGCACTCTCTCACAAATGACGAAACAAATTCGTCGAATGAGAGTAAAAAAACTCGGACTTCACGCGAAACCAGCTGATATTCTCTGGATTACCAAAAAAATGACAACAGAAGACGTTTATTTCTTTCAAACTTTCTATGAATGAGGAGCTCCAAAGTTTTTTGGTGAATGGATACAAAATTGTTGTAGCCAATAAAATTATCTGGATTTCCCTTTGCCCTTTTATCCGTTCATATGAAAAATCATTTTTCCTCTCGAACAGCACTCGACAAAATAAAAAGAACTTACTCGATGTTTACGTACGTCTCTCGAAATATATAAAATTCAGTTGCCACGTGAAGTTCAGGGAAAGCCACCTAGATTACCCTTTGTATCCATCTGTTGGTTAGGTTAGTTCAATATTCCCCCCCCCCCCCCCCCCCCCCTCCCCCCCCCCCCACCCACCCCTCCCCCCCCCCTCTCAGCATCTTCCTTCGGACTTTACCTGGGGAATACGTCCGCTTGTCTCGCTATTTACAAAGTAAGTGGAAATTTCTCATCTTTTTCCAATATTACCACTGATTATCTTGACTCAGGAATGGTTTTCCTAGTGATGAGCTTGGCATTTGGTATTGACACTCACGTGTCAATCTTAGTTTTTGAATTTAGGCTGAACTTCTTGGCCACTCTCGGCGAAAGATTGTGAAATATTTTGATTTTTATTCAGGATGAGAACGTCGATGTTGTTGCCAATCATGCGGGGGACAGGGTTACAGCTGCTGTCATTGCCTTTCACGAGTCCGAACAGGTGAGTTGAGAATGTTTTGGGGTATAGGTTAGGTTGCCAAGTGTTTGAGGGAGAATTTTGAATTTTAATCCCTCAGAATTTTCCCTGTCTTTGATCTCTCAATTCTTCCCTGTCAAGTTAAAGATTGACAAAAAGAAAAAACAAACAAAATTGTTTTAGATAATAGGGGCAGCAGCAAAATCGGGATTATTCCGAAATGCCACAATAACTGTTCTAAACAATAAACGCCTGATGAACAAAGAGATAGACTCAACCGAGTTAGAGACAGCAATGAAAAAGAGCTCGGTACCCATAATAAACGAATCAGAACTTCAGTATTCAATGACAGTAGGTGATAAAATCGAGAAAATCACTCCGAAAAAAATCTCCTCGTTACTCTCAGGTGCAATGTATGATATATCAACGACCGCTGCTCACGACGACGACGAGCATAATGTCGTGTTGTGTATACCTCACAGATTTAATAGCGAAAGTATACATGAGTGGAGTGATTCAGCAGCTAGTGCTGGGTTCAAGGTACTCCAGGTGATTTCTGAACCCGTGGCTTCGTGTCTCGCCCATGGATTGGGCAAGAATAAGAAGGAGTCAGAGTTAGTAAATTTTTTCAAGCCTTTATCAATTGGTTCTCAGCTTATTTTAAGAGTCTCAAGTTTCCACTAAAAATAATAAATCTCTAAATATAAATTATCAATTAATAATATACATAATTGATAATTCACAATTTTTGGTTAGGCATTTATTATTTGTAGTTATTTTAATTCTTTACAATTATTAATAATTGTAAATAATTGCCCCAACAACTAATAATCGAAAAACCCTTGTAGGCTTGTCCTAGTCTACCGAGTAGGCGGCGTATCAAGTGATGTAACCCTCGTAAAAGTGGCCTCCGGTGCATTTACGATAGAATCAACTCAGTACTATCCCCAACTCGGTGGTCACAAGTTGACCGATCTATTGACAAGTTACTTAGCCGAAGAATTCCGAAACAAATACAAGCTCGACCCAACCGAGAGTCGTCGATCGATCTCAAAATTGAAAATCGAAGCTGAGAGATGTAAACACGTGCTCTCAACAATGTCAACAGCCCACCTCTTCGTGGAGTCCCTCTGCGAGGGTGTGGACTTCAGTCACAACATCACGAGAGCAAGATTTGAGAATCTCATTGGATCCCACATCTCCGAGTACATTCAGCCCATCCAGGATATCCTGAATAGCACATGTCACACGATAATGGACATCAGAAAGATTATTCTGTGTGGGGGTACCATGAAAATCCCCAAACTCCAGGAGAAAATTGGCTCCCTGTTCCCCTGCGGGGAAGTACTGAACTCCAGGTGGAGCCCCGACGAGACAATGGCCATTGGCGCTGCAATACACTCATCCCTTTTACTGTCCCAAGGGATTCATGATCGCGATCTGAGCTCAACTCATGTCGACTTGTACGCCCTCAGCAGATCGATCTGCCTGAAATTCGAGGACATTGAGACCATTGTCATTCCTGAGGGAACAATTGTTCCTATCAAAATTCAAACGATCATCGATGTACCGGCAATTACGGTGGACAAAGTGCGAGTCAATGTTTTTGAGAGCGAGGACAACGGAAACAAGATTAATAATAAAATTGGACTGGTGAGTTTTATCGATTGGCAATATTATTTTCAGAGGGTGATTAATTCTGGCCATTGTATTCGCAGATTTCGCTTGACGTCAAAAATCCCGGTAAGCTCAAGGTCGATACTGACCTGACTGAGGCTTTTTTAACTGTCCACATAACAGAAGTGTCAACGGGCAAGAAATCATCGTTTCGTTTTGGAATTCATGAGGATGACTCTTCGTGAATTCTGGTACATGTACATTATCAATAAATTTATGATTATTTATTTTCTTGTGAATCTTTCATTTTTTTAGAGCGATATAGGGGAGGGACGGCCCAAATGAAAACGCCACAATGAATTGCCCAATGGAATGTAGCTATCAAAGTACTGCAATAGAGGTAAATCCCAAATGATTCGTCAATTCTCACTCAGTAAGAAAAAAATTCCGAAAACCATTAACAACTCTCAAACAACGCAATGTAATTCTATTATTAGTGCAACATATATTGATAGAAGAGAAGAGTTAATTTATTTATCATGGAACGAAACCAGTTCTAATCAGAGCTGGCAAAGATTATCCTCCCCAAATGATATGTCAACAATTCTTCGAGAATCTGCCGTCGTCGCTGGAACTTCAAACCGACCTCATCAAAAATCGTCTGACTCCCTGAAATTTGAGGCATCCTTAGCTGTTTTCTCGTCGCCATATTGGATGACGTCAACAGCACGAGCAGTAGAGGTCACAACAAAATGGCCGCCGCGACTGGCTGACCGACATTAATGGACAGCCATAACTGGCTCGACGCAGTTCTCTCCGCCCCTTCCCCACTCGTGAAAGGTCGTCGCCAAGTTCTCGACGTATTATCATGAATCCTCGTTTCCATGATAATCCGGGGTTGCCAGATTGACAAATATCGCTACACCTTCTTGATCTCCTCACTATTTCAGAATAACAATTGTCCTTTCAATTTTTGTGGGTCAATCCCGCGGGGGCCAATGGCCCCCACCCAAAAATATCAGACATTGTGTCAGTCGATTATCTATAGACCTACAAAACTTCATTAGCTATCGATCAATCTGGCAAACCAGCCAGACAACTTGCCATTACTCTCCCGACATTCTCGGGAGAAAAAAAAATGATTGCAACAAATTCTCTGTCCTCTATCGGATCGATAAGAGAATTTCGATGCGGAAGTAGATACGTCTCTTTCAGGGAGAACGGCTCCCCTCCTCTCTCTTTCTCGCCAAAATTCGCAATCCATCATTATCATTTTCAGCTAGAGGAAGTTTTCGCTGAGTAGAGAAAAAAAATAAAAGAGTATCACCCACTTCAGAATTGGGATTACGTGGCGCTGGCGTCGACGATAGGCTGTTATAAAAATGAGAAGTGGAAGGGGCCTTAAGCCACCATATATAGCAGCAATGAAATCGACGAATTTCCCCTGAAACCTCGCGAACTCATTGACCCCATTGGCCATTACACTGATGAAAAAAAATCATAGAACCCCGTTGGTCGACGAATTCTAATGGAGTTCAGGCCTGATTTGGCCCATCGGGTAGATGTTAATACGGCCATTATCTCAATGCCAAAGTACTCGAAGTGTCCCTAATCGTTCGTTGGGAACTGCCTGATGGTAGCTCCGCGTTTCCCACCCAACCATCTTGGGCTCTTGGATCGTATAGTCGTGCAACGGCACTGCCCGGTGAAGGAGGGGGCTGTCAGTCAGGATACGTCAAAGCTATAGTCAACCCAACCGCAATTTTTTTCCTTCCTCCCCCCCCCCGGCCCCCCCCCCCCCCGCATACACTTTTTTTTACCTTTTGTTTGGTGAAAACTATTTGGTAACCTTTAAGTGCGGAAGCCGGAGTCTCGAGCTCTCGATAAAATATCATTCTCGTGAATTGTGGACGCCATAAGCCATCGAGTGTTAAAAACGATTTCGTGAGTGGTTATAACCTTGAGGGGGAGAATTTTGTTTAAAATTGGGCTGTGGGTTCAATCGTAGTTAGGCACGGGCTTGTGCGCGGGGTTGTTGGTGTCGTTTGACCACTCACGACTGCGTATTCACTGGCTCTGTGAGAGTAAAAAATTGTCCATTGGCGGTATTCAGTGGCAACACAAGGCGCCTAGACAACAGTTTTACGGGTGCATATGTGTGTAACTACTTCTCTACCCCCTCGTTGTTATTCACACTGTTGTCTTCTTCATTTTCTTCATGCTGAAGAACCACTGTTTATCCCTGATTGTGAATTATTTCAATGAATAATGAACTTTTGCGTGTGTATTTGTGCCTGTGGTTGGCGTCAGTGATAATGGTACGCGTGCAAGTCGACCGTCAGTATCAGAAAGCACAAAAAGAAAGTGCTCTGAGCTACTTAGCTGCCAACGAATTTCAGAGCTAAACTAGTTAACGGGAATAGGTAAGATATATTTTTAAGTTGAAATTTACTGGGGATTTTTTTTTTAATTTTTTTTTAGAACTCAATTTTTTTTAATGTAATATGGAAATAAAATTAATTGGCAAAACAAACGATTGCTCGGGTTTTTCAACTTTTTTTTTGCTTCAATTTTTGTTTTGGGTAGTCAGTTGTTTGGGCTTTCGTTTACTGGGAAGAAAACAGATTTTTTTCAGTCTTGGAGAAATTGGTTTTTTTTTTGGATTTATATGGAGATTTTCCGTCCTGATGACCGCAGAATTCGTTGGATTTAGGAGCTGGAGCAGGATCAATTTCTTAACATGATTCATCACGTATACAGGTTTAATTTTCGATGCTCAATACTAGCTTTGAGTCTGGGAGCTCATAAGCAAAGCCGGTATTGAGACTGGATGTGTGTGACGAGTAATCAAGATCAATCGATCGTACTGATATCCATTCAATTCCCAATGCAGACGATAATCGAAAATCCTGACTCTTATTACACAAGGATAAACTTCTCAGAAAACTAAACAAATTTCCTCAAGAATTCATGAGAAACTCTAGAATATTTACACGGTACAACAATATCACAAACAAGATTCCCTAATAAAAATAAATAATGAAGAAAATAGGAATTTGTTGGAGAATGGGCCCTTTTCAGCCACCAGAGTTGATGGTTTCCGGGACAAAGGGTGAAAAGATCCACGCAAATGGTCGAGTTGAGTTAGTCTAGACATCTCTAGACAGAAAGATCGAGGAAGACGTCTGAGGACAATCCCTTGTTTGCAATCTCCAAAAATCGAAATTCGACGAGGATCAATTGCCAAAGAAATCAAGTGGACGACATCAAGTACTTCTTCATTAACTTCATACCTCCTGTTTCCGTTTGTTTGCCTCTTTAAAAAGTTGACATTCCTTGGAATCTTAACCCAAGTCCACGTACAGGAATTCAGGTGAATTGATCCCAGACAAATTTGACCCATTTACAGTTTCCTCCCACAAATCGAAATAGTAATCAAATAAATCAATATACAAGTCCGGACAACTTCGCCTAAGCTTAAAACTTTCCACACTTTTACATGAAATAAGAGAATTGATATGGCGTTCCACAGTCTTGTATCGTTACAAGAAATCATTGAATGGAACTGGGAATGGATTGTAGGATTGCATCCAGGATTATCCGAAATATGAAAATGAACAAGAAATTATGACTGAAAAAAATGGATAGTCCAGACTGGGATTCGAATTGATGGGATGAATTGTCCTAGGATGAATTGACCGAATATCCTCGTACAGACCATCAACTGTTGATGATTAAAAAAGGCTCATTACTTCAATTTCTGCTGCTAAGGACGAAATCTCCGCAGCTCGACAAGTGCTCAGAGTGCACGCGAATACCTCCAATTAGTGGTCAATCTAAAATGGTGAAACTATTGATTTATCAGGAAGGAATCTCGAGCTATGTTGATGGCGAAAAAATGAGGTTCTCGGCTGTTCAAGAAGAGGATGAGTATGGGGTAGGACTGGGGCAAGAGAATCTTGCCAGTGATGTAGATGTGAGTATGATGGCCGCCGCTGGTGAAACACAGCCAGATGGTAAAACCATGGTTGACGAATCATCGATGACCTACAATCTTCCACTACTATTCGCCAATGGTTATCCAACGTCGTTAGAAAAAATTTCACTGGTAATTTCATCAATTACATTCATCCCCCGTCGACGTTTTAACAGCCGCTCATAGAAGCTTTTGATATTAATTCACAGACTGAATTGGAACGTTTCATAACATTCATGGTCGAATGTTCATCAGATCCACTGTCAACTGGGCCCGTCAATCCACCCCAATGGTGGCCCAAGGAGATCAAATTTTCAAATCCATTTGTACGGCCCAAAAGAATCAATGACGTAAGTACAGTTAATTCATTAATTATTCATCTGCTTCATGACTTTTTTTTCGTTGCTGCCATTTTCGTCTGCAAGAAAGCCAATCGCCAATCGTACGTAATTCAGCGGGCGGCGAGTTGCGTTCAATATCAGAAAATTATCGGCAATTGGTGGAAATAAGTCGTTGAAAGCTGGCCTCAGTTTCCTCAGATTCCTCACGCGACAGGTGGAGGATGTTAATCCTCCGTATAAGCAGGCTTTTTGTCCCTCCGGGCTCCGCGTCACATTGCGTCCCATGCGTCGGAACTCGATACGGTATGAACAAAATGGCCGCCAGCCGAGGCGATGGCGTCTCAGCCATGATCAAGATTGTGGATCTGGCGGGTCATCGGGTGAGCGTCATGCGATAGCAGCTGCTTTCTTCCATAGCGGGCATCGAACGTGTCTCATTAACTTATGAGTTTACCGCTGCGGAATTTCCCAATTCAGGGGGAAAAACCTGGTCAAATTAAATTTTCCGATTGTTGGAGGTTTTACACCTGTTTTTCCTCTGGACATAAAGCGCCCGTTCGGGCTTGTGTCAAGAAAAACTTGCCACAACCCTCCGCAGTTCTTAGCACTCGAGAGAGTGCGTGCGAGTGAGCATTGCGTATTTATCATTATTACTCGTAGTTTCCCCGACTTTATTATACAGAGGAGCCTAAATCGACTTAATACAATTGTCCGAATGATTTACGGAGTTAAGATGAAATTATGAAAAATTTTTCGACCACCAAGTTTTCCGCCGATCTCTGCGCCAATAATTCCCATGAAATCCTGTATGCAATTCCAATTCTTCCCCCTTCCATCACAGCAATCAACAAGAAATTCTTTGTGTTTATAGAGCTGGATGGGGACGCTAAAGAAACTCGTATACAAATGTTACACGTATCACAAGAGCGAGTATTTACTTCGCTTTTGTGCGTATCTTGCTCAGTATCCCCGTGAAAAGCTTTACTATGTCAATAATTGGGACTCAACGACAAGTCTTTATCACAAGGGCACGGGAAAGCTGCTGGCAACATTCCGCAACGAGAATATGGTACCCAATCACCAATGAATAACCCTAGTCGTAAAGAATATAAGTACATATAAACGACGTAATGAATAACCAATTTTTTAGGATTATGATAAAATAGTTGATAGTCCACGTCGATCTCTGCTACCCCAAAATCATGTAACATCAAAGACCTCGTGCAAACCAAATAAGCCCAAGGAGCAGAAGAAACGAGCAAAGGATGATTCATCCCTGGTTGTGATACAGCCACAAATGGAGGAAATCTATCTCTGTGACAATTGTGATGCTGAATTTGGAGATTTGAATCAGATGAAGGTACTTGTAGTAGGTTCCATTAACGAGGGGAAGTCTTTCACAGATCTGTTTAGATATCTAAATCCCACCTAAAAACTCCTCTATCCTCGCAACACACACATGCACACACACCTATAGTTCCCTTCGCCATTCATCTCAAAACCAATATTTGACTGGACTCTAGGAGCACGAAAAAATATGCGGCGAATCAGTCCCAACCATCAGCTCACGTCCAGTGACACCCTACGAGCCAATCATCGAACCTGAACTGAATCAGAATCAGTTCTTAGATTACTTCAAATTATCAACGCCGACTGGTCTCACACCACCGATATCAAGCTCCTTGGAGCCCTCTAGCCTGCCCTCACGAACGATTCAGTGTGAGCCCACCAGAAGCACAAGACGAGTGACAGTTAATCTGATCAGATATCCAACGATTCCTCTGTCCTCTCCAGCTGGCCTCATCATGCTGAAGAAATCAAAGACAATGACTGAGAGCATTCAGCAGGAGCGACTGGACAGGGTCGAGAGGTATCTTCATGCACCGCCTCTCAACAAGTTCAGCCGCCCAAAGTGGCTTGATCGGTATATTGAGTACAATCGGTGGATGGTAAGCTTCAAACCCAACAGGGAGAAGTCCGGCCAGGATGACTACGTGCACAAGTATACCTTCGGGGCTTTCAAACGGAAACCTGGTAAGTCATTTTGTGTGAATATTGGCACGACTTCATTGCATTTGTGATTATGTTTACGTTGATGATTTTGTATTGTTATCTATATTCCAAATGAATCATAGAATTGACGAAGATAATGTGATTTCCCGATTTCGAAATAACTTTCCAGAATTAATATTTCTTCACAATTTCTTAAGCCTCTGGATAAAGCCAAACACATGTAAACAAAATGCAAAAATCGCTAGGAACCGGATAGTTCAGTCGGAAAGATCACTCGCGTGCGGTATGAGAGTGTCTTTTGTATCTGCGCTTAAGGTGATCGTAGGCTGCAGGCGCAATGCCTTAATATTGGCTAGCCAGATGCAGACGGCTGGGTCTGAGTCTTTGAGTCTCTTCGAGTATTTCAGCAACATGATTCCGAACTGCAGTAGAGTTCACCCTCTGGTTGAAGGGAGCACTGCTGCAGATCCTTGAGAACTTAATTGTATCGCTTAACTTGGTCGCTGGTTTCCCCAATGATTAGAGCTCTCGAGGATCACCCAACGATCTCATCCATGAAAACTAATAGTAATAAATTCCCTTCTGTGATATATGCCAGATCGGAATCGGTTTAAAGTTGTTACATCCTTCCCAGATTATACTTCAACTGCATTTATAATTGATTGCCATCTAATGACTTTCCCAACATTTCCCCAGAAATGGCAAAAATTTTGACCTCCAATATTTGCTGAAAGTGTCCACGAGCCCTTTCCCTCTGAATAATTAATCGACTCGTGTTACAGCCCTGAGTCTGAAGTCTCAACTACTCTATATAGCGTGTGGCACCTGTCACGTGAAGCTAGAGCGACTGACCCCCGCGAAATTGGAAGACCTGCAAAAACACCCCTGGAAATATATTCCACCACCACCGAGGAAGAATCTTCGGAGGCCCCGGCCAGGCCCCCTATCCAAGATGAAGCCACGACAACTGGCTCTGAAGCGCAAGAGCACAGTTGAATTGAATGCCGCATGTTCAGTTACACCCAAACGCATGGGGAATGGTCTCTTCCAGGCATCAATCAAATCACCAAAGCCAACTCTGCGAACATTGCTGAAGAATCCGGTCCACCGTCGCCCGGAGGTTGAGAAGGACATTGTCCTGGTGGATTTGGTGTCTTCGGACGAAGAGGGGGAGACGAAACCCCGTCAGTCAGATGAGAATTACGATCCAATGTCGACACGTGACAATCTGCCAAAGGTGAATTTCTTCAAGCCAATTACCCTGAATCCCAACAATGGTCGGTCACGATCGTTGGGTTATCAGGGGACAACAGTCAATGATTGGCTGAGGAGGGGATCCCTACCCAAGGACAATGCCAGGCACAGCAATTCTGTCAAGTTCCTTGGCAATGTCATAGACCCATCCAAGACATACTCATCGGTTCTTAAGCCATCTCCATAGAACAAATCTCCATTGAAGGCTTGTCACGTGGACTTCAGTCCTTTATAAGTCTTGATTGACTGTGTGAAAATCACATAAATCTAGATACAATTTGAAAATTCTCATTCGGTCTTTCAAGATTAATCGAGTCGTCTGGATTGTGCTGTTTATTCAGAAGATATTGAGGATTAAAGGACACTCACGTGCAGGCGTTCTATTCTTTATTTTTTTTCCTCTTGGCCGTGGAGCCCTACTCATTGAGTTTAGATGATTTTATAGGACGTTACTGTTGTGTTACCGACAGTTTAATTGCATTAAGAATGCAACAACTCTCGTAGAAATTATCTCAAAGGGTCGACCGACCCCGACGTTGATAAACGTTCGACAATATAGACTGTTTTTTTTTTCATTCATTTCCTTCGTCCGGAAGCCATTAGCTCTTCCCTCTATCATCTGTTTTTTTTCTCTTTTTTTTAAAATTGAGTATATATTATATTTTTTCATCGAGAGAGCATTGCAACGTAATTGAATGTCATGTGTGACATTATCCGGACAAAATCATCAGATTGTTTATGATAAGGTAACTGATGTCATGAAGTTAGTGAATTCTGATATCAACTTGTGGTCTATGTATACTTTATGGAAAAGAAAAAAAAATGTATATATAAAATAATCCTCATTTGAAATAAATTTGTCTAAATTTTTCATTTTACGTAGATTTGTTCGAAAATCGACTGTCGAGAGTATCTTATTTTTTTTAGAGGAAATTTAGAGTTATATTTATTCTAATTTTTTTTTTTTTTTTCGAATTCACTCACCGGAGTGCACCGTCTGATGATGACATTTCCAATTCTTCAGGTACTCAAATGGTATTGCAGATTCACTTAATCTTTTCTAAGATTACAATCAACTATCACTTTTTTATTTCCTAGGGCGTTTTTGTAACTCTACGGGCTATTTACGAGAATTGTTTTTTTATTGCTCTGATGTTCGTGAAATTAGTGGCCGGATTTGGAATTTAGAGCTCGACTTGTTTGAGAAAGTTGTTTTGAAAATTTTCTCGACGATATTTAAATGGTGGCAGCACGAACTACGAAATTCCCTTGGATAAAAAATTGTTTGAGCATCATTTCTTTGAGAAAACAATTAATAGATGAATATCATATTCTGTAATTTATTTGTAACCTCTCAATGATGTAATAATGTGATATATTTTGTACTGAAATAAAGGAATTTCAAAACTGAGAGGACGGGTGAATTAATTTTAATTGTTGATAAATTGTCATTGACAGAGATGAGTTTGAAAGATTAACGCTCATTTTGGGGAATTTTCTGTTGTCCTTATGATGTCACCCAATTCATTCAATTCTGCTTATTTGTTCAGGAGATATCAATAAAAGATCAATTTTTATCAGGCTCCCGGGTAAGGTTACAATATTATTAAAACTGTCGTCAATTGTGAACTGCTTAAGATTTTCTAAGCTCAATTAATCGACTCAGATGTTTTCATTAATTTCAGAATGGTAGAGACCAATTCTCTTTTTATATCTTACGGAGAAATAGTAAAGAAAAAATCGATACTAAAATCATAATTAATTGCCTTCAATTAAGAATTAAAATTAAACAATAATGAATATTGTTTGTCCTGTCTTTTGTCGCCGCCATTTTTACGTGCTTTAGATGATAACCCCTCACGCATCCTGCTCAGGATTCAATTATTTGATGAAAAATTAAATTCTACCGAAACACGTCGAAATCCGAAAGAGATAAGTCACCTCAAAATTGTCATTTGTTATCCCCTCCATTTTAAATAAATTTGAGATTACCCAGATAATATGATAATCTGATCTGGATCGAATTATCTGAATTTTGTTTATTTAATGTGATAATAACCCCAGAATGTGATGGATAGCTTAATAAAAATATGGAAAATTCTAAAAATAATCATCAAAATCGCGATGAATAAGTAAAAACAATTTTTAAATGATTTTTATCAACAATTTGCGCACAAGAAAAATTCAAATATTCCCGCTCAACGCAACCCAACCCAACATGGGCCCACCCCCCGCATCCGTTTCCGTTATCGACCCCGATGGTCCGCCATCAACCAACAACTCTCCCACCTAATGTTCACGTCGTGTGTTCGATGCACGAGCCACCCAACGTAAGCGGGAGAGAGAGGTGCGGTGTTGCGTGACTGCGAGAGCTTGCTGCGAGAGTTTTCGAGCGTGTGTGTTTGTTGTGTTGTAAAAGTTAAAAAGATAATAAATAACGAGCGAAAGAGTAATATTAACATCCCCCTCCTCCCTAAAGACCCGAAAGGAGCAAAAAATTTTGAAAAAAATAGGCTCCCTCTGCTCCAGTAAAAAAAAAACAAGTGCTGAAAAGTCTCCCTCCCCTCTTCATCCCCGTAACTTCGTGTTAAACGTGACGAGTAATCCAAAAATCTGCGTAATAAATGAAATCAGCGAGAACGTGAGACAAGCAACAACAACCAAAAAACAAAATCCGAGTGCTATATATGAGTACATATATAAATAACTGAGTGTGTATGTGAGAGTGTGTGAACGATATCGTGGGGCATACTATTGTCCAGAATCAGGAAGAACGAGAGAGAATAAGTTTATTTGGGGAGGAATTTGTACGCTCGTAGGGCCATTGGTAAAGAGAGATATACTGGCAGCCAGAAAAATGTCATCGTACATTCAGGTTGCTGAGGATGAGGGCGAGGAACCCATAGAATTGCCCACTGAAGACGATAGTACTCTACTGTTGACCACACTTGCTGCCCAATTTCCCGGTACCTGTGGACTCAAATATCGCAATCCCGAGTCGAGGAGCATGCGGGGCGTTAGGCTTGTCGATGGGAGACTCCATCCGCCTGAGAGTGGCTGGGGAAAGGCTGTCTATTTCTGCGTTTTTCCAAAAGGTAGAGCACACTAGGCGGGGTGCGCGGTGGGAGGGACTGTTTGAGGGGACGAGGATTTATTTTTCTATTTTTGAGGTTTTTGTTTTTTGGCTTGGGCTGAGCGCAAGAGGAGGGGGAATTTTGCATTGTTGATGGAGCGCGAGGCCATGGGGAGTTTATTTATTGAAGGGGGTTTGGTTTGGCTTTAGCGTTAGCTTTGGCTTTGGCAATGGCTTTGGTTTTGCTTTGAGAGGCAGAAATCAAGTCCAGTTATCTGGACATTTGAGTATTAAAAGTTTTATTTTTGGGCTTCGTTTTGCTTTTGACGATGGGACTTGGCTTTATTTAAACTTTTCGGGATAGGCTGGGCTGGTATTTTTGGAAAATTATTCAGAAATAAATAATTTCCGTCATTTATTTATTTATTTGGGAGTGAGCAAGTGGAGACGACGACGCATCCGATTTAATGAATGTTTTTTCGCTGCAATGGAAATTTGATTTTTTGAGCAAAAATGTCGATAATTCGAGACTGGCTGAGGAAAATTCGAAAATTTTTCCTCTGGTCCGAGCTCTTTTTTGACGAGTTAAAAATGAAGATCGATTTTTTTGGCAAGTAAATCGTGCATTTTAGATATTTGGGATTATAGAAGATCTGTTGAAACTTTGGACTCCTGTGACCAGTGGAGGAGCTGAAGGTGTGGGAATGTTTGGGACAGTGACGCATGCGTCGTTTGGCTTTTTAAAAGATACATTTTGAAGCTTCTGATGCTATTGAGGAATTACAAAGCTCAACCGATAATTTACCCCCTCCCCCACGATGAGTGACTGAAATGGGGAGAATTAATTTTCTAACTCTTAATTTATGATGCATTAACTTCGAGAAAATGAATTGTATGCTAATTTTTCTTTCTGATTTACAGAAAATAAACGCAAGTCCGATGACAATTTGGAGAATTCCACAGCCAAGACTAAGAGAATGGAGACAAAACTACGTTGCACTGACTTAATTGTACTTGGTTTACCCTGGAAGACTACTGAGCAAAATTTGAGGGAGTATTTCGAGACTTTTGGAGAAGTTCTCATGGCCCAGGTAATTTATTCCCACTAAGCCAAATAATTTCAAAACAAGCATACAATTATATGCTTCTAAAATATCACAAGAGATTTTGAATGCTAATAGGTAATTGTTGATTATCGATCTCAGGGAAATTGTGAAAAGTATTTGAGAGAAATACAAAATGTATGATTTCAGGTAAAGAAGGACGCCAAGTCTGGCCAGAGTAAAGGCTTTGGCTTCATAAGATTCGGTAGTTACGAGTCCCAGTTGAGGTGTCTTGCTCAACGACACATGATCGATGGAAGATGGTGTGACGTCAAGGTTCCCAACAGCAAGGTAAGCAGCCAAAGAGCATTTTAATTTAACTCGAGATGAGATTGAGTCGAGCTGTCCTTTATTCTGGGATTACCATTGAACAGAGCATAACAGATTTAAGGAGGATATACGTTTCACGTGTTAACGATCAATATGTACGAGATTCAGATCGTTATTTTCATGACTACAAAAATAAAGAAATATTATTTTTAAACTGCATTTATCGCTCAATTAAATTTACATTCCCGTTCATCGCATCGCAAAACATTAGTTATTCTGTTGAAAAAATATTCATTGTTTTGATAAACAACAATCCTCTGTTCTCTTGGAAGTTTATTACTGCTTTTTATTAATCAAATGACCAATTTTTGTTACAGTCAAATGTTGACTAAATAACCTATCTTCCTTTTTCTCCCCAAAATCATTTACTGCATTTATCGCTCCATTAGATTTTCATTCTCGTGTTCAGTTAAAAAAAATATTTCTTCCAATTTGACAAACAAACTTGACAATTCCAATCGTTTCTTTTCATGGAAGATTAAACGAAAAAAAAAACATAAAATGAAATGAGTCATGAAGAGGCCGATCATCTCCGTGTGTGAATTTACCGAATTATAAAACGAAAAGAAGAAAAAAAATTAAGAACGAGTGAGAACGTTTTTTATGGTATAAATAGATGAATGCGAATGGCGACAATGATGTAAAGAGCGAGCGTATATGGTTTCATGTTTGTATGATATCTGAATGTATGGAATGTGATGCGAGTGATTCAGAGTGAAAATCGTGTGTTTCTCTTTCCTCCAGTGAATGGGCTGACTTTTTTTTTTGGCTTTCTTCCTCTCTCCTTTTCGCGAATTTTAGTAATGATTAATGATTCGAAATGTGTGAATTCTCTCGTGATGTAGAGCATTAAAATCATCGGGTGAATGGTATACCGAGAGGTCTGTCTTATTGGGAGTTCGAGTCGATGGGAAATACGAATTTCAAAGAGTAATGATTTATTATTAATTGATGAGCTTCCCTGACAGTGTGATTTCATTCTGACTGAGCTTGGCGACTGCCATCGGAATTTAATAGTTGTTGTCGTTGGTTTTTAATGGATTGTGAGGATTGAATACTTTTTTAAATAGCTACATCTATCCAATTAATTGTATTTTAGAAATTCAAAACTTCTCTTCGTTCCAAAGCTAATACGCGATTTTCTTTCATTAAAGTGGTATTCGTTTTGTTTCTGTTTTTCAAAAAGTAGTAATAATTATTTCTAAAATTAGACAGAGTGAACATTCCAAGAAATTACTGCCAACTATTCATTTCAGATAATATTCATCTGATGAATTCTATTACAAAGAAAACTGTTAATTTGTCGCAATCGATTAAACAATGATTATTTTGTTCAGCTCCCCCTTTAGACCATGAATTTACCGAATTATTACAATAGTTCAATTATGTAATGACGTGTGCGTGCGTGGGAGACAATAAACTCATGTACTCGGGTTAATTCATCCTTTGTTGTACGTTTTTCGTTTCAATTCCGGGGTATGCTGTGTGGAGTATGTCGATGGAGTGAGGCCGGAGAATATTATGTCGATCGGTTGAATGAACAGATTCAGTAGGCGGTTTAAACACACCTTTCATTGAATTTTTCTCGGTTAATTAGGCAGAAGAAAAGAAAAAAAATCACACAAGAGATTATTCTCTTATCCACAAATACTTGAACGTTTTCTTTTCGTCTAGTGAGAGAAAGCAATTTCTGTATATTCAATAGACCCATTATTTTACGAGGATATGTCTATGGTCTTCGAAAGGCGGTGATTTTATTGGATAGAATTTTTTGAAAATTTCCTCAATTGTTATTAAAATTTGGGAAAAAATCGGCAGAGAGGGCTAATTCAAAAAAAATTACTACGCTATTTATTCCCGGATTATAATTTTATAGAGTCCAAAAATATTTCGTAAAAACCCCAAAAATTCTTTAAATGGAAAAGAAAATAAGTTTGCTAATTTTTCGAAAAGACCGGATAATGTAATAAACTTCTCCTGAAAATGTCTCCGGAGAACAAACCCATAGACATATCCCCGTGGAAAAATTGAGCCCGAAAAAGTTCGAATGTGCCCCTAAGAATGTCTGACCCCCAAAGATTCCCAGAACAAAAATCAGCCCCCAACCCAAAAAGTACCTATTGTTCGAGGGAATGGATGTGTCTGGTTCCAGAACATAGACGGGATAATGATGGCACGTCAGTATGATACCGGTAAGCACAGCGAGTGTTATCGTCCAATTCCAGTGCATACCCCAGGTAGTCGTCGTTTATCAGTGGCAAAACCCTACATGCCAACAACGGCCGAAAGTACAACATCGCCACGGTACGATCAGGATTACGATTACAAGACAACGCATTACCCGTCCTACCCCCCGAATTACCCATACGACGACTCAAATAAATACAAGTACGACCAGCAGAGTGTGCCCCAGCAGCCAATGGCCCAGAGTTACGGTTACGATAAGCCGCAGTATCCCAGTTATGACGAGAACAATTACGAGTCGCGGGGTTACATGGCGTCCCACCAGGCGGCGCCACCAACAGCCCCGGGAACCAATTACCAGGAGTCGGAGTACACGAGGTACAATTACGATGGCAATAGACCCTATTTGGGCTCAGACGGCAGTGAATATGATAAGGGAAGATATGGATATCAGTATGAGAGAAGCTACTATGACGCTGAGGGCCGATACATTGACGGCAGACATGATACACGTTACACAGACACTCGTCATCAAGATGGCCGCGACAATCGAGAGGAGATCAGATACGATAACCGGGAGGACAGGCGGTACCAGGAGGGCCGAGAGGATGAGACCCGATATGAGGGAAGGGAGGAGCGCTATGTGGATCGGGCCGATGGACGCTACGACAACAGATATCCCAAAGAGAATTACTACGATCGGTACTACAAGCATCGGCCGGCGAGAGAACATCCGACTGAGACGTCGAGATATTGATAAATGGCCCATCAATTTTTTTATGGTCAATTGAGTAGTTTCTAGGGTACTGAAACTTGATGGGAGCTAGGGATGTCATTGAATAGGGCTTAATATTGATTTGAGAATGCTTTAGGTGGGAGGAGATTTCTCGAATTTAGTCCTTAGGAGTTGGGTTTGATTTTAGATTTTTGGATATTTTGAATTGAGAGATATTTAAGTTGTTTTTTTTTAACTCAATTATCATGTAAATTCGAGTCACCAATTAACGTTAGAAGAGGAAATATTGCATAAAAAAAATCTAACAATTGTCATTTAAAATTTGTTAAAAGTAAACAATTTTTTTTTTCAATTCGAGGAGAAAAATCAAAAAGAAAAAAGATAATTGTGGACGTTTGCTCTTTACTATCCATCAACGTCGCCAACAACTAATAATGTTTTACGATATTTACTGTAAGTGAAATGAATACATAAATTTAGGAATGAATAGTTATGGAGTATGATTTTAATTATTATTTTTGGTATATTTTTCTTGTACAATAGTTTCATTGTAATTTCGAGTGAAATATTGAGATGGCAAATGTTCGAAATAACTTTTTATTTCTTGTTATTCTGAAATCAGTGATTAAGGACTTATAGATAGTTAATACATAACTCTGTATAAAATAGAAGAAAAAAAAAAGAATGATCATTGTTTAATACTTATGAGGTTTAACCACCAAATTAGGACCAATTGTGTTGTATGTATTGTATATATTTGACATGATATTCAACGGATTAAGTTGATTGTTATGCAAATGATGGGGGGATATTTGTTTGGATGTTTGATACTTGTTGGAAGGGACACTGGAATTTTTTCTAAAACATTTATTCATTTTTTTACAAATGAAAACAACTGTCCGAAAAAAATCTAACTTTTACCCAACACTGAGTGTCCAACTGTCGTATAATCCTACAAAAATCTCGCTAAAAATACCTATTCTCCACTCGTCCCTCATTTTGTAACCAAACCCCGCCATTTCAGGAGGCAACGTGTGTGCGCGAAATACCGGCATGCGCATGCCCATTAAACCAAACGAGTATGGAGTCCGGCGGCCCGTAACCGATGAAAATCAGGCAAATTGAATTGTCGGGAAAGTGCGGAAATTTAAATGAGTGCATGACCTTTCGCTGAATTCGTTCACGTCTGTTTAAACAGTTTAATCGTGAATGACTGGCAGTCGAATAAAAGAAGCATCTCCAAACCTCCCAACAAGTATCAACCCCCATCTCCGCCCAAACTACCCTCCCCGGCTAACAACCCCTTGACTGATGATTGGCGTTTGTACTTAGGAGGGAATGATTCAGCAAGTACCGTGCAAGGTATTCGTGGGACGCTGTACAGAAGACCTAACAGCGGACGATCTTCGCGACTACTTCTCAAAATTCGGTGAAGTTACTGATGTATTCATCCCCAAGCCATTTCGTGCATTCTCATTCGTAACATTCTTAGATCCCGAAGTTGCCCAGTCCCTGTGCGGTGAGGATCACATTATAAAGGGTATATCAGTTCATGTGTCCAATGCAGCGCCAAAATCCGAGGGGAATAATCGTAATTTCAACAATCAAATGAATTCAAATATGCGAGGCAGGGGTATGCCAGGTCCTATTGACAATAATATGCAGGGCAATTATCAGGGTAATCGTTACATGGGACATTCGGGTAATAATATGGGCCCTAATGGCTGGAGTAATCCTGGTAATCGTGGCAATCTTGATATGCCAAATTTACAAGCACTCGGAATAACAGGACAGAATAATGGCGGCGGTGGTGGTGGTGGTATGTCAAATCCACTTGCTATGGGCGGAATTAATTTATCAGCACTGCCAGTTAATCCAGCACTCGTTGCTGCTGCACTCAATCAAGCGTCATGGGGTCTCATTGGCAATCTACAGAATCAGGGAAATGATCAGGGATATTCTAATCAGCCTGGACCACCTGGACAACCACCATCGGGGAATAATAGCATTGGAAATAGTGGAAATTCGGGATTTCTCAGCTGGATGAATCAGGGCGGTGGCGATGGTAATACGGGTAATCCTGGGTCTGGGGGACCTGGACCCAATAATCCCAATGCCAGCCAGGGCGCCTGGCAGAATCATCCGGGTCAGAGGGATCAAAAGGCCAATACGTTTTTGAAGTATGAGTAAAGTGGTGAGGGGATGATCGTGGGCAGTTGTCGAGGGTGATTATTTGGAATCGATTTGGAAGGTGTTTTTGGTT
>JAPYZM010001332.1:0-31496 GCA_030522845.1 Psyttalia concolor
TTCATCACGCTGTGTCGGAAAAGTAACTTTTCAGTCCGCTTCGCGTCGAGTGACTAAAAAGTGCTTTTTCGACACATTGAGATGAAAAATATTGTTCGTAACTTGTGAAAAAAGTGGTTTTGATCATCATTTTTTTTGACTTGTTACGAAATATACTATTTCATCTCAATGTGTCGAAGAAGTACTTTTCAGTCCCTCGACGCGAAGCGGAGAGTGACTGAAAAGTTAATTTTCCGACACAGCTAGATGAAATAGTATATTTCGTAACAAGTGAAATAGTATATTTTGTAACAAGTGAAAAAAAATGGTTTTTGGCGAGTGGGAGGTTTAGATCACGAGCCGAAGGCGAGTGATATAATCCCACGAGTCAAAAACCATTTTTTTCACGTGTTACGAACAATATTTTTCATCTCAATGTGTCGAAAAAGCACGACGCGAACCGGAGAGTGACTGAAAAGTTACTTTTCCGCCACAGCGTGATGAAATAGTATATTTCGTAACAAGCGAACAAAAATGATTTGTGGCGAGTGGGAGGTTTTTAACCCCACGACTCCAAAACCAGTTTTTTCACGAGTTACGAACATAATTTTCCATCTCAATGTGTCGAAAAAGTACTTTTCCGACACAGCGTGATGAAAAAAAAAATTATTTGATTCAGATTTTTTAGATGTGAGACAAAAAACGTTACCCTCTTTTTTTTAATAAAGGAAAAATTTATCTTCTTTGTATCTAGGCATTTAATTTGTAGTATTGATATTTCTCCGATGAAACAGAAACCGAAAATTTAATAATAGCCTCAGCCATCGGCTTTTAGTTAAGAAACGATGTAACATCACTTTGGTCACACTTCAGCCAACCCGTGAGGATGGTGAATGGCCTGTCAGCATATTTGCTGTGACACCTACATGAGCTGACGAAGATGTCAACAGAATTGAAGGAGTGAAAAAACGTATTGGGGAGAAAAATTCAAAATGTTCTCACAAACTGACACTTCTTAGTTCCAGGCTCATTAAGATGGAATTCCTCGCATACTCTGCATTGATATTATTAAACAGCAAACGCCCCTGAGTTTTTGCCGCCTCCACGAGTGGGGAAGGACCTGGAAGTGACACGTATAAATGTAGTCATTGGGAGGAATGTCTTCTATTAATTACCTTAATTTCTTAACTACCCGACGTAGGACAAAATTTTATAGCAAAATCCAAGTGAATTCCCTTGATAATTTCCTTAAATTCCCATTTCGTTCGAAATTTTTTTTCTATTTTCTATTTCTTGTGAAAAAAATCGGTTCGTTATTGAGGTATTTATCTTTTATTTATTGTTTTGCTGGTTTTATTTTGTTTTGTTTAATAATTTTTATTAAGCGAAATAATTGAAAGAAATTTATACCCACCCACGAGTACGGAAGGACCCGGAGTGACGCGTACAAATGTACCCATCAGCTGAAAAGAGGCAAAAAATTGTGAAAATATGAGCGAGCGCAGAGGGAGGAAAAAATTCTAGAGTGGAGTGTGCGCGGCGGTACATTAAAGAAGAAGAATAACAATGAGACGACGAACTCCAAGGGTTATCGAGACAAGAGGATGTCCGGAGTGGTGTACGTTACAAAAACAATCTTTAAACTAATATTAACTGTGTGATGGCAACATGTAAGACGATCGTATTAACGAGCTCTTAAAAGTCGGATCGCAGGAGAGGTGGACCATGTGGTCACAGCTGTTGAGCTACCAAAATGTATGTAGATCACTTTTGCGTAACTATTTTCTGTTTTTTGTTTCGCTTTTTACTTTCAATCCTTTGACTTATTTCACTCCATTTGCGTCAACATCTGGTGGAAATGTCGAATGAATTAACAACAAATTCCAGAAAAAACTACTCGACTAATTGCAATTTTTTGATTTTACGAAATCAATGAATAGTTTAAAAAACCACTCAAGTAAATTTCAATGTCAAATCTTATGATTAAAGAAATGGGGAAGTGGAATGATTAAAATATTCAATTGAAAAATTAAATTCTGATTTTTTTGGGTCACCGAAAGTTGATATTCAGTTGTTAGGCTGTTGGCTTTGATGATTTTAATGAATTACGTTCTTTCTTTTCGAGTTTCAGCATGATCTACTGTTTCATTTGATCATGGAAACGTCAAATTTCGGATTACGTAACCTTTGTGATGGATTTAAATATTAATAAATTTCATTAACTGAGATGCATCATTGCAATTCACATCTTGCATGGTATATCGGTAAATTTATACTCGGATTCGCGGGAATTTTCTTTCTCTACTCTGGTTTTTTTCAGGAAAAGTGAGTAAATGTGTGTATTATTATTTTTACGATTGCCAAACGGAGTAACTAGACGAAATCCAGTAGACATTTTTTCACGCAATTTACGATTATTTACATTTTCCTTGGGGCAAAAACTTTTTTTCCAAAAATTGGCCCGTTAAATATTTTAAGCATAAGTCAGAAGCCCAAAGAAGTTGAGAAGAAGTAAAGTTTAACAGCGAATTGAGTCAGAAGTTCATTGGCTTAATTAATTATGAGTAATTTTCACCTCGATCAATTAAATTAAATTTAAACACTCGAAGAATTTTAATTTTCGAGTTTATTTGCTCTTGATCCCTATCCCATTTTGTTATTTTCCCCAATGATGAGTTATTTTGCTTGTTATTTAATTTGTTAATTTATTATTTAAATGGTATTTTTATTATTAGGGACATCACGTGTTTATGCAAAGCAGCAGCTAGACAATGGAAACGAAAGGGTGACCGAGAGTGAGTTGATGACGCCATACGTCAACGAGTTATCTTCCAAAATAAATAGAAAAAAATAAATAAAAAATTGTTTAACCTACGGAAAAAATCTACAAATTATTTGGAAAGATTCTTGTCGACGTATGGCTCAATGTGAGTCGCTAAAGTCAATTTTTTAATACCTAGAACTGAAAATTATTCACCAGAAATTCGCCATTGCGGTGCGGCTGTAAAAAAGGGTAAGTTTTCACTTTATTTATTGAAAAAAATTAAATAAGGTCATAAAAGGAAAATTCACGGCATTTTTTTCTCTTCTCAATCTCCCCAGACGTACGATCGAACTGCCCTGCGGCTGCGAAGCAAAAAAGAAGTGAGTCTTTCCCTCTGTAATTAACATGTTTAACGGACGCAATACAAATTAATCAATTCAGATTTTTAATGAATTAATAATTTTATCGTACACACAATTAATTTTTTGTGTGAACAATCTCTTAAAATTACTCATCATCAGAAAGTTGAAGGACTTATGATAAAATTTCCTGACCGAAATCCGAGTAAAACTGACGGAGAGCGTTAAATCCTTCCAGAATCTACAAACCAAAAAAATCAGGGAGAGAAAAAATCTCCAGTGGCCCCTCCTGCAATTGTTCGAGAAAACGTCGACAAAACGGCGAGGTGTCTTGAATACATAAACCAGCAGCGAAATTACTGTCTCAAACACCAAAACTGGAAGAGCCGGCGGAAAAGCCATCTTCACTGCGCCAAAAGTCATCAGAAGAATTTCCCAAAGTCTTCTCCAGTGGAATATTCCCACCACGTCTGCGACTCTTGTCTTTTACATCAGAAATTAGCAATTGAATCGAATGGGAATTATGAAACCCACCCGGACGATCGGCACTGGGGATCAGATTCAGAAGAGAATTTCGATAATTCCTCAACAAAAATACACTTCTCCGTAAAATTCTCAAAAGAAAACCCTTTCGTGGAAAAATCATCAAAAAATGTCTGCGAGACGTCGCTCTACATCCAGAATTCGCGCTTGATATCGTCGTTCAGTCCCTGGAAGCGAAAAAAATCAAACCACACGGGAGAAAATTTTGTTCTCTCCTGCAACAAAGGTATCAAGACCTTGAGAATAAGAAACATGAAGCTCCATCGCTCAATGTGCCCAGACCTGAAAGATTTAATATAAAAACTTGTGAATTCACGTGTGACGTGTCGACAATTATTTTTAACGCTTTAAAGATTTCTACTCTGGAAACGTTACGAGAAAATTCAAAGTCGATTAATCCACGTCTCGTCGTGGAGTGACACTTCTATAAGTAGAATTTCTTCGGTTGAAACTTGACATAACTCATATTCACATTATTTTGCGTCTGGTCAGAGACGACGAGAGACTTCTCGCTGTCTAGTTGAGTTAACGAGGATACTCTTTGAGATTAATTGTTCGAGTTGTTATCGAGTCGATTTCTATTTATTTCTTGAGAATTTAATTATGAGAAAATACAATTTAGACAGTAAAAATTTTTTTTTCTAACAGAAAACGTTTTTTTGGTCATTTTTCAGATTTTTATGGTAAAACTTTTATACAGTTAAATATTTGGAGAAAATTGGTGAGGCGCTAATTTTTATTTTCTAATAATTTATTAAAAGATTGAGCAGAAACATTTTTACCAATTAACTCAGTATTTCCTATAATAACTTATTATACAGAGAGTTCATGAATTATTTGGATAATAAGTGACGGTGGGCGTCAGCAGAAGTGTCTCCGAAAATGATTTCTCTGGGCTGGAATTCTGCGCGTTTAGGGTACCTTAAAAACCTTATAATTCAACCAATCAGAGCCACAAGGCTCTCTATTGTTGGTAGGGAGAGATAGCTATGATTGGTTGAATTTTTAAGGTACGCTAAACGCGCTGAATTCCGGCCCTGAGTGGAACTCGATCAGTCGATCCGTTGAATTTCTATTGGTCGAGCCGAAGCGCTCCCATTGGCGGGGCCCCAGCGCTTCCATTGGGCGGGCCCAACCGCTCCCATTGGTCCGCGCCGAGGAGTGGGGAGAAGCGGGTCGCGTGGCGGTGGTGGGGGCTGGCGTGCAGGTATAAAAGAAGCTGCTCGGGCCGGTTTCGGTCATTCTGCAACTTCTTCGAGTAGTAGCAACATGGAATGCTTTGGTAAACTCATGCGTCTCTTCAGCGTTGACAAGCCGAACATGGATCCAATTGCACATCTACCAGTAGAAATGGCGCAGCTGATTTTCAGACAGCTTGATCCCCAATCTGTCGTTAACGCTGCTCGAGTATCCCGGGGATGGCGGGAGGTCTGTCGAGGGGACCGTCAATTGAGGACTACCGCCAGACGCTTTCTCAGGGAGCGGAAAGAGCTTGCGTATGATCTCCAGCCAGCCAAGAAGACAGGCAGGAGGTCGAGGCGAGTAAAGAGACCCTCTCAGAAGGTAAGCTCTAACTCTCCTCCAAGTGTCTTCACTTTTGGGCCTTTTGGAATTTGCGCAGCGGCGGCGTTACCGCAGAAGTCAGATCTTCTGAGAAGCCGGCCCAAAGAGAGTATGCTTAAGTTTAGGTAGGATTTTGGTAGACTAAGAATTTATTAGGTAATTAGCGATAATTGCTGGCCAGCAAAGTAATTTAAAGTAGATGTAAGTTGACAATTTGAATAAATGCACTTGGAATTTAATGCAGTTTAGAATTTAATTTCCTTTTGTCACGACAATTTATATTTTTATTGTATTTTATAATAATGTACTATACGGATATTAAAAATAAACATAAATTTATAAAAATATTCACGCTTTCAAATTTTATTATTTCATTTAACTTTTTCTGAAGACAAACTTTTAAGTTTTACTTTGAAAATTGATCGTTTGCACTGGATCCTTCTTTGGGGTTTGGTTTCATTTGACTCGGGACTCAATTTCGAATGCTTGACAATCTTAATTGAGGCTTGTGGCTGTTTAATCTGGAATATCCTTCGCGATATTCTACGCCTTCAATTAAATTGTTAGTTTTTTCTTCTCAGTGCCATACAGTCATTATTTTTCACTCCTCGCAGCCAATATAATTCAATTGGGTTTTTTAAATAAATTCTCATTCTCATGAAGTGAACCAGGAGCTCCCATGAAGCCTGACTTTCATCTCATTTCTTCAAAAGAAATGTGAAATAGTAGAGATTATCCAAGTTTTTATCGCCCTCTCACTTTTCATGTCAATCTGCCGTGGAATCTCTGAATGCAGGCCATTGTAGCCGCCCCGAGAATACATCCAGCTGCAGAGTCGCCGGTTTTACGCAGTTTCAGGCTTTGGCGCCGAGGAATTATTTCGAAATTCCTCGTCGAGACGGTTGTAAATGAGAAAACTGTCGGGAGTTGTCAGTTTTACTCGACATTCTTCCTCTTTGATGGGTTTCATATCCATTTCAAAACCCAATGTTTCAAATGATCGATTGAAAATAAACTTGGCTAAGTAAATAATACTTTATTTAATTCTTTGGAGACACTTTCAGTTCTACGATTGTCAGACTATCGCTCATGAATTGTATTCAAAATATATATCCTCCATTAATTCTATGCTTACGGACTATAGTCAAGCTACTCGCTTTTAGCTTCTCAAAAAAAAATTTCTACAAATATTTCATGATTGACAATCATGATCTTTGATAATAATCAATGATGACTGATCTGAAATTCCATTCAGAAAATTAATTAATTTCCAGACAAAAAAATTTGTCCAAAAGCCTACAAATTATCGTCAATAATTAAAATAAAATCTATCGAACAACTCACGCAATTAATTCGAAATGATATCAACAAAAAAACCATTAAAACACACTTAAAAATAAGTTTTTCACTTAAAAAAAACCGTAAAAGTTCTAATTTTTGCACTATCCCCGATGGCTTAAAAATCGATTTCTTTAAATAATAAAATCTGTTCACGTAACAATATAATTTTTCCTGTCTAAAATTCTCCCCTCCCTAAAACTCTCCTCAATCCAACGACTCCTGACAATCCTCACATGAGCTCTGCCCCTCTCATTAATCCTCCCATACAATTCAATCATCCCGACGTCGCCCTCCCCCACGAAGACATCAGTGACCCCCTCGTCCACGTCGGGCCTGACCTCTCCACCCATAAACCTGAACTGAAAGCTCCTCACATCCTTGGGATCCACAAAAACCCCCACCAGCCCTCTAAAAATGGCGAAAGAAGAAGTCCCCCCAAACATCTCCCTCTCCAGTCTCTGGACCCTCCTCTTCGTCAACACAACCGCCTCATCATCCCCCAGCATCGCAATCCGTTCCAGCGACCTCTGGACACTCTCCCCATCTGCCTCCTCAAAATAATCATCATAATAATCATCGAATTTGTCCTTGAGCCTCTCTAGCGTCTGCCTCGTCATGCCAATGACCTCCCAGGGGAAAAACTCCACAAGTCCCCCTAAATTCTCCGCCCTAGTGGCCCTCATTACCCAGGAGGCCATCACGACGTCATGATTCCTCCCCTCAACAACATTCTTCACCTTGATCCCCCGGGAGTCGCCAGCGATGACGCAAAACGTCTCCTTCCTCGGATTCTGGACAATAATCCCCGAGTGCTCCATGAGAAGTCTCTCAATCTCCCTCTTCGCCATCCCTCTCTCCTCCCCAATTCCCTTCTCACCATTTATCACACAGAACTCCTTCCCAATGAAGACCCTACTCATCCTGACGACGTCAGAATCATTGATCCCCAGGTAATAATCGTCGACCCTGATAGCAGGGGTCGTATGTCTCTCCCTCTTCCTCTTCTCCGGCACCTCCCAGACGTCATCAGCTGTTGCGTGTCTCTTCGACAGCTTCTGAACAACTCCTGGTCGACTCCTGAGGCCCCTCAATTCGCTGAGGGTGCAGCAGTCGTCGAAGGGCTTGTCCTCCCTGATTTTTTCGACCCTGGGGAAGCGGAGGGTCCAGCCCCCGGGGTAATTGCTGGACTGGGACATCTCCGAGGCGCGCACCTGGAGGACGAGCGAGTGCTGGGGGTGAATCCAAATGTCGGGGAGGCCCTTCCTGGGGGCCACCACCACTTCTGGTTTGGTTTTCGTCCAGAAGGAGCTGAATCTCGTGTTGAAGGAGCGAATGTCGTCCGTGGAGAGGCCAGTGCTGACGGAGACTACTGAGTAGAATTGCTTGGCGGAAGGGGTGACCTCCACGCACGCTGTGAGGAAGCTGTTGAAGAGGCCGGAGCAACGACCTTCGCCGTAGTAACCGCCGATTATCACCAGGTCCAGGTCGTGGATTAGCTCGGAGGAGTAGTCCGATTTAATCTTGTAACAGCCACTTCCGTCGCGAGTGTCTATGTGGTACAGGCTGTCGATCTTCTTCAGGACAATTCCTGAGGATGAAGGGAATTTGAGAAGATTGATCAGAGCTAGACGAGGACCATTTGCATTTTACATCAAACCAAGGGATTTATATAGCGTTCCATATTTTGTGACGTCTCAGGAAACCACTGGAGGGGATGTGGAATAGGTAGGACTTCATCTCAGGAAACCATTGGATGGGAATTGGAGTAGGCAGGAATTTTTTACATCGGCTAAATAATTGAAATCATTTTGTTTCCACCAAAATGTGGAGACTCCATTGTTAAATATTGGAGTTCAATGATGATATTCCATGTTCAGTGGAGAAAATCCTGAATAATTGCTTTCTAAACTCCCCCTGAAGATAATTCTACATACCTTCCTCGTGGGTGTCGATGGACTTGTTGAATGATGCAATGATCTCGTCCATTGACGAGACTCTTTCATTCTTCGCTCTCAGTAAAACCCCTGGGCATTCCTCGAACACATCTTCCAACACTTTCAAGCGATATTCCAACGGCTTGTTAATAAGTAATTCATCGTTGTAGAGGACGATATCATAAGCAACAAGACAGGGTTGGTGTTTACTCTTGAATGTTAATTTTTTAACGTCGACGGGAACTCCTTTCGTGCTGAACTCTCTCTTCTCTTTGTGAAATGCCATCATCTCTCCATCTAGGATGATTGATCTGCAAAAAGGAGACAGTCATCAGCGTCGCCATTATCACATTGAGAGAAAAGAAATTGTTTTGGAACTAAAGATCGATCAAGAATTGATTTCTCGTCGGGTACTACTCAATAATCAAAACAAAAATGTTGAACTCGAAAATTTATTAAGACATTCAATACCCAAATGAATGGACTAAATAAATTACTTTAGTATCCCATGGGAACATCTTACCATAAAAAGCATCATCAACAAACCTGCAATCAGGGTTCAACAACAAAGAGATCTTGTTCGTTAAAAATCCTCTGGCCCCGCGGGTCTCTCCATAAGACGGATTCTTAGTGATTTCCAGGCCGTGTCTCGTGAAGTACTTGAATCTCCCGTTCCTCACGTGCACCTGAGACCTCTCGCCATCGAATTTTGTCTGGATAATGAACTCATTTGTCATCCCCTCAAGAAAGAGTTTCCGGATATGAGTGATTGGCAATCGCTCCAACAACATCGGCTTGAATGGCGAGAACACGCTAACACTGGAGACCTTCATATTAATCCGCTCCTTCGGGTTTCCAAGAGTCTCACAAACGATCCTTAGATTTGAGTTCTGTGCGAACAGCTGATTGGCGTCAGGATGGAAGACGTCGAGAATTTTCTTCGTTCCCATCGACAGTTTCAGATCCTTGAGAATTATCCTCGTCAGCCATTTTATCTCCAGCGCTGAACAGGTAGAGATGATTTTAATGAATTCGCTGTCTTGTTTTTGGTTGGAGGAGAATTGATTGGAGATTGTGTCCAGAAAGTTATTGATGTCTTCTATTAAAAGGGAGGATGACTTCGTCAGACGAGGCCCAAGGACGACGGAGACTCTCTCAGCGAAGTCGTTTGTGTTGGTGGTAGATCCGAGTGGCTCCTTGTAGTGCAGAAGCTTCTTAGCACCTGAGGAAGTCTTCCCCAAGCAGAAGACTCTGACGTAGAGGACTGCGAGGGAATGTTCCTTGAGGCCGTTGGGACCTCTCTCCCTGTCCAGCTTCACCAGGAAGAGCCGGAGGATTGGGAAGAGAGAAGGGAGTGGAGTCGATGATTGTGAGTAGGTTCGACATTTCATGAGAAAATTGGAAAGAATTTGAGATTTTTTGTTGCCTTTGGCCTTGAAAACATGTTCAAAAACGGCGCAAAGTTCGGAGAACAAGATTTGGGAGGCCGTCGACGTCATTTCTGGAAAAGACAGAATATTTTTTGAGATGCCGAATAGTCAGTCCTTCTGCGGAACTCCACCTCAAACTTTGAGTGTTAATGTTACATTTGTTTCTTTTCGTATTTGCATTTTTGAATAAGCAGAACTTTCTCCCAGCTCTTCTACTTTTTTTTTCATTTTATCACGATTAAAGTTTGAAGGTTTCATGATTAAAAATTACTGACAAATATTTTCTCTAAATACTTGTAACGTTTTCTTTTATTACAAATTATTTTTTTACAAAATAAGGTTTTTATACAATTGACCTTGAGGTAAAAAAAAGTAGATACTTAGTAGATAAAACCCGCACTCTTATCTTCAGATAAAACTCCCAATCGCATCTTCAGATACAACCCCCCATTTTATCTTCAGATAGAACAAATCAAAACTACTCCACCCAAACAATGTATTTTCGTTATCTCTTTAAGATAACGAATTCTCGTCTTCTAGACCACAACAAATTGCTCTAAATAAATTCTCGCAAGTTCAGTATTCCCGGAGTGCATATAAATCAGATGAAGATTGAATGCAGCCTCTCTCTTCAAGTCGAGCCACTCGCGTTCCTTGACCAAATCCGAGCTCTCCGCGTCCAGCACCATCTTATAAAACTGCACAGCATTGGTAAACAATCCCAGCTGATGGAATGCCCTGCCAATATTATAATTCGATTCCTGCCTCATGTCCCTCCCCCTCATATCCCTGTACTTCTTGAAGAATGCCATGGCCTGTGTCGCCAGCCGGTGCTTCTTCCCCGAGAACTTCTGACAACTCATCTGCAAGAACGTCACGGCAATGAGCAAAGCGAGCAATGCACTGGGCCCCACTTTAAACAACGACACATAATCATTGAGAGCATATTTGTAAGTGCCCGAAACCAGACAATTGTTGGCATGGAGTACATGAATATAACTAAAGACATCCTCCTTGCCCAAAAGCCGCATGATGAACCGATTGTGCCTGGAGTCCCCGGCGCGCTGTATCACAATGTTCAACAAATTCCAGAGAGTCTCCTTCTTGCGATCCCTAACCAAATCCCTAGCCAAATTGTACCCATAAAACGAATCATTATTATAGATGCAACTGAGCAGAGCCAAGAAGATGATGTGAGGAGTCTTCGGTTCAAATCTCTTAGACGACAGAGCAGTAAAGCAGATCCTCTGCAGAATTCCAAACTTCTTCAGATCATAAGCGACTCGGCACATCCTCAAGAAGAGATTGAACTCGTCCTCCACATTTGGTCTATCGTTCTTCAGAAATGTAGGACCATTCTCATCAGTTATAGACTGTCCATGTGACAGCCTCTGAAGATGTAGGGACTCCAATCGTTGGTAGACCCTGGGCCTCGTCAACGACACCATCTCTCCCTTATTCCTGAGATTGACACAATGACGAGAGAACAACAGAAGACCTGACTTGAGAAACTCATCATGCTTGTTGGTCTTCAGTAGAAGAACTGTCCTCCGATACAGCACATCTGGATCAAGAACTTCGCTATTGGGATCCTGCTGGAGGACATCGATGGCCCGCTCATGAAGGCCAAAGATCTTGTAGAGAGTCGACAGTTGTAGCTTAGCCTCCATATGTTGCGGCGAAAGTTTCGCGACTATTTCGTAAGCCAGTAGAGCTTTCTTCAGATCTTTGCAGCCAGCGCATGACTCGGCGTATCGCAGCCAAACAGCTGCCAAGCTATAGTTCTTTGAGTTGACCAAGGGCTCGAGGAATCTCAAGCTCTTTTGGAACTCCTTCTTAGTCATGAGGGCCTCGGCGATGTCGAGAAAGAGATCTCCAGAGACCTCTGGGTCTTCCTCTTCCAAGAGCTTCGGAAAAAGAGGCTCTGCTTTGTCGACGTGACCGAGCTCGATCAGCGTGACTAGGAACTTGGCTTTAAGGTCTACCACTACACCATCAGGAATTCCACAGACATCGATCGTCTTTTGAGAATTGTCCTCGTACTTCACGAAGACGGTCGTGTAGTCTGTCAAGATCTTCAAGCATTTTTCGAACTTCTTCATGGTAATTAGAAGTTCTGTCATTATGTTTACTTCTTCTAGGGTCACTAACTTGGGACACTTCGTGAAGATCTGGTCCATGGCGTCGAGTGCCTGGTCGTAGCTGGAATCCTGGATGAAACGTTGGGTGAGCATCTTGCCGTAAGTGAGGAGATCCTCGCCGTCTTCGGGGCCCAATTGGTGGATCATTCTGAGGTAGCCTTTGAGGAGAGCCTTTTTCTCCCCAAAGTGCTCCTGGAGCCGGGCTCGAGCCTCGTAAAGTCTGACGTCTTTCGGATTAGCCTGTATGGCTTTTGTTAGACATGTGACGGCTTGTTTGGTGTTGCCAGAGTCCATGGAGAGGTTTGCCAGGCGCATCCATTGGTCAGCGTCCTTGGGGGAGAGGTGGGCAGCGATCAAGGAGAACTGGAGAGCTTTCTCGGGGTCGTCAGTCTCGTAGATCATCGCTAGGGTGTGAAAGGGCTCTGGGGCGCTGGGAACTTGTCTGAAAAGTGAGGAGAGATTATTTGGAGGTGGGAAAAACAACAGCTTTCGGACCCCATTGACTTTTTGGAATTTCCTCGCTACTCATTTCCATTATTCGTCTTCTTTTAGATGTCTCACTGATTAATTATCGAATTGATACACAAGAATATCACTTCTTTTCTTACGTTCTTGTCCGGTGACTTGCAACGTTTGATATCGAAAGCGTTCCACATTTTTCAACAGCTGGGAATTAGGTAGGGGCAATGCGTTCCACATTTTTAAGGTACGACTGGGATCACTGGGTGGAATGGATTTTGGATAGATGGGAATTCCTTCTCAATATATTTAGTCCACAAATAACTGAAGAAAAAATTCAGACATTTTCAGACCGGGAATCTAACCCGGGACCTTCCGATTACCAGTCGGGTGCTCTTCCTATCTGAGCTATCCGAACATATACTGATTTCCATTTCAATTATCTGTCAATATTGAGACACACCGTCCTTCTAACTAAGCTGCGCTTAGTTATGGAGCTTTCTATATCAAGCGTTTGATACAGGAGCTTAGTTATATAGCTTTGTATTAGAAAAATTCGTATGAAGACTTGTTTAGTTTTTCAGGCCGAATCTTTCAGGTGTTCTATGGAAACTATTTCTCAAGCTTTTATCTGTCTAGGATCTCCAGATGTGATCGAGTAATGGGAATGTTAGTTTCGAGAAGACTTAGAATTCTTACCTTATGATCTCCATGCACATTTTTATAGCCAACTCGGTATCCCCTCTCGCATATCTCAGGTTGGCCTCTCCCATCAGCCCCTGAAGAGCCAGAGGAAGATTCCGCTTCTTCTTCCTACTTCTCCGCTTCTTCGGCTCCTCCCGGAGCTCCGGTTCCTCTGTGACTTTGTCACTAGTCCCGGCATCTTCGTCTCTAAATAAACGAAAGGAAAAATTGTCTTACAATTCGCTAAACCCGTCATCGTTGTCGCTTCCAAATTCAAGCTTCTTGATTAAAATTTCGGGAGATTGCTCGTACCTGGAGGGACCAGGTTCTGCTCCATCGGGATCTAGATCAATTTCTGGATCCATTCTCGAGGAGTACTCCGAGAAGGTTAATTCGCCATTCAAGAATTGTGTGGTAAGTTTGTCCTCCTCTTCGACTGTTAGAACACTCTCCACTTCTTCCTCACCCTCCGACAAATCAAAATCGATCGCTTCATGGATCATTGCAGCCCCGGCGACCGGAACCTCCTCCACGTTCTCGACCTCGTGGATCTCGAGGGCACTGGCCTCCACGAATTCGTCGATATCCATCACCTGATCCTCCTCCAGTTCTTCGATTATCACTGGAGCTATCTCCATTTCGTCTAAATTTTTCTCCATTCTTTGCGGGCTTTTTCCTCGATTCGTTGACTGGTCACTCGCACTGGGTCGAGGTGATTGTTGGAAAGTTTTTATTTTATCTGTTTAAAATATTTGGGATGTTATGGAAAGTTTGATTTATTTACTGCACTTATTGAACATTTACCAATGTACACCAAGTTCGGATTAATGATATTTTTGAAGGATATCAAACGAGATTGATTAAATTCGCGAAGTTACGAGGAGCCCATCGAGTTTGATATTGTCGCGAAGACCAGAAGAAAATTATTTTTCTACCAGCCACTGACGCTTAGAAACTGAAAGAGTAGTTAAATAAAATTGTGACAGGCTCGGTTAGAAACGCTAACCTTCGTCCTTTTTGGAAGAAAAGTCGTATTCAACTGTTGGGAGGAGAATCAGACAAGCATTCCCCACGTGTTCACGTAAAAATTTGGCACGTGAGGATGACTTGTCTAGGTTTCCTCCCTAGGTGAGATACAATTACACGTTTTACAAATAACATTTTTCATCACTTTTCCTCACAGTGTGCTAAAAAACGAATTTTAATACCGGAACGAAAAGTTCACTTTTTGAACCCGTTTAGAGTGCGTAAAATGGTTGTTTTACTCACTTTACGACCCACACAATTTGAGAATAACGTATCCAATTGTGTCAAGAAACTGATGACAAGAAAACGTCTTCTTCGACTGAGGAAAGACAAATTTTCTCCCTAAAATTTTGTACTGATTCCAGGGACAAAGATAATTTATTTATAATAAGAATGCGCTCTCCCAAATTGATTCCAATTGGATCAATTTATAAAAAAATATTTCAGTCTCAAATCCACGATATTTTAATGCAAAAACCACTGGATTTGGCGCGAGAAGTCGTTTTCCTCTTCTTCTCAAATTGCTCCGCGTTTTTTGGGCCAGTAGAAATCTTCTTGGCGGAAGGATTCTCTTCTCAGGTGAAGATATTTATTTCTTGCCAATTCTTGAGCCACAAATTTGTTCATAAGAGTAAACATATGCTCCCCAAAAAACGTTTAGTCTCTGAGTGTAAGGGGAATTTTCGTGCAGACGTTAATTCTTCTTCTGTTTCTTTAGTTTTAATTAGTCGAAACAGAATTCATTAAAAATTGATTAATTAATCCGCGAAATTAATTTCGCGGAACCCGGAATTCTGAATCTTTAATTCAATCTCAATCATTACTGCTCACAATTGTTTTGATTAGCTACTACACTTGAAGATAATCAAAGAAATGAATGGAATCGGGTGTTTAAAAATCTCAAATGTTTTGTTGTAATTCATTATCAATTGTCCGAGTGACGAACGTCTTTGATAAGACCGTTTGCAAAGGCTGAATCAATGAGTAATCTTTGGGATGAGATTAGAGAGAATGAGATTAGTGGGGGATTGGTGATTGAAATCCGGGGGTCATTCGCTGTATTTTTCTGCTGTTGGAGAATTGATGGATGCAGTGGTTCATTGGAACTGATCACGCGATCTTTTTTGGAGAAAATCTCGTGAGTCCGTGCAGAAGCATCCTTAAAACCCCATTCCTTAGGAAAAGAACGATTGGATAGCATGTTACTCATGACAAAGTGATTGTAACGGATGGCTTTTAGACATTCTCTCGTCTCCTGGACTGAAAAAAATCTTTTGATGATTTTTATTTGCGAAAATTCCTGACCATTTATGGGGACAAATCCAACGTTCATTTGTTTGGAATGTTCAACTATTTAATTACAATTTTTTCTTCCATTCAATCCATTCCTTATAAAATTCTGAATAACAAATTTGTTAGCAAAAAATACTTTTGGGGCATTTAACCCATTTAAATCCCCAGAAAATGAAATTTGGTAACAAATACTGTCCAATCAAAAATTAAAAAAATTTTAACAAACTAAATTCTTGGGAAATGCCTTTGACAGTCTAATTACAAAGTGGAGAAGACAATTTGGACTTCCAAAGTGTAAATAATTAAGAAATGCTCAGAAACCGAGGGCTGAGAGGGTTTTAACTAGACCTGACGTATAATTAAACGAATTATCTAAAAAAAAACTCAAATTCTGGCCCCTTTTTCCCCTCACCCAAACTCCAAAACCCCACGGCCTAATAAATAATTCCCAATCGAGTACTGCATTAAAAATTACTTAATGACAACTCTAATCACCTTTCCCTCCTCACGCAGTCTGGAAATTTTCCGTCGTTCCTCACTCCTCAAATTTAATTCCCGGAAACCATAACTCACAACAATCGATACGAATGTTTAAACATTCACTCCAGTGTCTATTCCTCCAAAGTTTTGCGATTGACTTTCTGGAAGTCACCGGAATAAAAATTAAAACAAATTAATTTCGATTTTTGGAGGAGTCAAATGCAGACTTTTAAGGTGTAAATAATAACAAATACTCACAAATGTGGAATTAGCCCTCGGATTTCCATAAACCCAGTGCCCCATAACCCACTAAATAATTTTTAATAAAAAAAAATCAATCCAAAATTACCTAGAGTCAACTCCAATCAATTTATCGTCCTCCCACACTCCGGAAACTTTCCGTCGTCACTCACTCCTCATATTTAATTCTCCGTACCAATAACTCACAACAATCGACCGGAAAGTCTGAGCACGTTCATACCTGCTTCTGTTTACTCCATATTTCACCTCAAAATTCCCCGAAATCCATTCGTAAAAGTGAGGTTATCATCGCCCACTGGTGTCTCAGGCCACGTGACGTCACGGCATGACCAAGTGCTGGGATTGGTGGAGGTTAGGCCCCCACCGCGGAGAGCTCTCGGTGGAGACCGAGAGTAGTTGGTGGCATCGTGACTGCGTTGTTTGTTTTTCTTTAATTTTTTCCCCCATCGGGTCAGTAATCCTCCGATCGTGGATAAACTCGGAGGTGCAGAAACGTTTTTAACCCACTGGAGTGCTCCCATTCTCCCAATAATCATCAAAATCACGTGAACAATCGAGAGAGACTATTAAAACCACGAAAAAAAATGTTCGACGCAGTGAAATTCACGTGCCACCAATGACAGATAATTAATCTCTGAAGTGTTTGTTTTTTTTGTTTTTTTCAACGAAAACAAATTTCGGAGTTACGACACGACCCGGGGGGGCATCATCGAGGTCAGCGGCGTGAGAAAAAAAAAATCATGTCGAGTGAGAATTTTGAGGAGCACGAGAGGATGGTCAGTCTCATTCAGGAGCTCGCCGATCTACCCTGCACTGTTGTTCAGCAGAACTTGAATAATTACGTGAGTTGAATTTGAGTTTTTAATTATTTGGACTTCTTGGGATTGCAATAAAGGGGACAAGTCGGGGGTTTGGGGAGTTATGTAATGAATATGCGCCTGGGTTCCTGGGGATGATGATGATGATGATGGGAGAGGGGTTGAGGACCTCGTGGTTATGACATTTGTCCATTCGGAATGGGGGAGGATGAGTGTTATGTAAGGGATATTGTTTATTTATGTTGACGGTATTTTCATGCGAGGGATTCAGGTCGTCTCGGAGCCGGGGGAATGAGGGGCTCATCATTTTTTGACCAGGAATTTTAGGCATTTTCACCAGAAGTTCTATCGATTTAGGGGATTGCTCGGCGTTTCCAGTTGAGGGGGATTTTTTTTATTGTTTTGTCAATTTTCGGATTGTTGGAGGACAACTTTTGGGGTTTTTTTCAAAGTCTCGGGCATTATTATTTTGTTTATAATTGTGGGGATTTGCTAGAGGTGGAATTACGATCCGGAGGGTTCTCGGGATGATATTGGATCCTTGGGAATAAAATTTCATCAAAATAATTTAGTTGGGTTTCTGAGAAAGATTTTTTTTCGTAGATGTAAACTGTTTAATTAATGGCTGCACTTGGTTCTCATTCTTCTATTTCATTGACTATTTTTTATTAACCCTTGGGTATTTTTTTCCCATAATTATTGGGCATTGGCAGACGGGGAAATTATGCTCTCTGGTTTTATTAATAAAATTAGGACGGATATAATTAAATTTTGTTATAGAAAAAAAAATTATGTATATCAAGGATTTAAAGGACCTCTTGACTGGCATTTTTTAGTTCACGGATTCCCAAATTTTGTCCAGTGTTTGAAGTAAAACATTTTGAAATTCTCAAATTCGAAGAATGTTCGGCCAGAAACGGTATAATTTTCTGACCTTTTAAATCGTTTGTGTCACTCCATTTGTCATGTCATGTTTTATTTTTCTTATCTAGTCATACAAATATTTTCAGCTATCTAAATACTAATTTATCATTATTTTTTTCTGTGTTTTATAATCGAACTATCGTAAGTTGTCTGGAAATATGAGACCGAAGGGCCCCGGGCGATGGCCAGTCCCAATTTTCTTGTGATAAATTCCAATAAAAACCGAATAAAAATTCGTAATACCTCGAATTGACATTTTAGACTTTAAAGTCTCATTTAAATCCCTCAAAAATCGCCAAGTCCAAGTCCAAGGCGGTCCGTTTTACCCCCTCAATTATTGAATCACCTCAGCTTCATGATTTTTATAAATAAGAATAAATAATGCATTCATCTAGTTCCCGTATTTAAAGGATGAATTGTTACCTGTCAGCCAGGCTTTTTACATTTCTGGCAAATTTTCAATTGCATTGACGCACAAGAAATATATCTTCTACTCCTTATCATAATTTTATGACTCACAGAGTCTCAACATTGTGCCACAATTCTTCAGGGCTTTTCCGAAGTTTTATTTATGAACCATAAAATAATAATAAAATTTTATAAAACTCTTCCATCCTTGCAGAAAATTTATCGATAGCGTGGGGGAATTTTATGTTAAAAAAGGTTTTAAAAGGGAATAATTCAATAGGCCTGGGAATTTTTTTGGAAATTTTCCCCTGATTAATTTCATATTTGTTGGAAGGGAAATTACTCCTGGCTCCTTTAAATTCTTTGCGACAATTATTGCGGTTTAGATCTAATGATGGGCAATCCATTTACTTTGTCTAATAAAGATTCCAATTCGAAATTCTATTTTAGGATTTTTAATGATACGTGGGATTTTCTGAAGTATTTCATTTGATTAGAGTCAATCCCCCAGAAAAAATGGGGTAATTAGTGATACCATTTATTGCAGTCTGAGCAATTATTTCTATGACAAACAAAAAGAGGAGACGTCGAAGCCTGAAAACCAATTAAGTTGGAATGTTCGTTGTTTATTGGATTCATCTCGATACGAGTGATTTTAGAAAAAAAAAAACCATCAGATTTTTTTATAACCGGGGAAATTCTTCATTAGAGATTTTTACGGAGATCAGCTCATATTTTATCTAGGGGAATTAGTTACGTGTTGCAGGGACTATATACGGTCGAATTAGTTGATCCCCCCGATTACGGAATTTAATCAATTATCAGCAATTACATAAGACTCATTACACCGATTACTGTTTCCTAAGCTGCTACCTTGATCGCGAAGGGCGCAGAATGTGATTACATGATTATAAATAATGAATTCGTCATGATTTTTGCATTCGTTGACATTTGATCCGTCGGCGATTCATCCTTGATCCAATATATTCATTATAAAGCCATAAAAAATCTCCGACGCTTCCAATTGATCTCCAAATAATTAATCATTAACCTTTACCCAAATATTCTCATTAAAAAATCGTAGATTTTGAGTGGAAATTTTAAGAATAATTTTTTTCCCGAGAGAACGCGACGAAATTAAATATTTTTTTAGAACAATTTTATTTAAAAAATCTTCAGGCTTCCCCTCGACCGCAATTATCGTAATTATTAAATTAGACGTCTCCACTTCACCGATGAATTTTTAAGAACAATTATTCCGCAAAAAAGAAAATTAAAATTCGCGGAGGACCCGTCGCAGGAATTCATTACCTCGAGAGAATATTTTCTAGGGTCTAGGAGAATGTACAAATTGATTAATTTATATTTACATTCTTGCAGTCTCTAAAAATATCCCCTGGCAATTATTTCTAGTCAATAATCAATAAACCCGAAGAAATGAGCCTTATCAGTCCTCAACATGAAGGGATATTAATCCCTCAATTGTTGCGAAAGTTACAGAAATAATTGTAAAAGAAAAAACAATTGAAATAAAGCCAAGTAATTTTTACGAACAAGTAAACATTGTTTCATGTATAAAAAAGGCTTCGCTGGGGAATAAGTAGAGACTGATTTTCTCTCTCCATGATAATATTGCTAATAACTGAAAATAATGATTTATTGTTGCAGATTCAATCAAAAACTCAAGCAAAATTATCATTCCTTGCCCCTATTCTCCCTGAAACTGAGGAGATGGTAATCCACGTTGTGGGTGAAAAAATATTAGACAGAGGTCTGAGGTTTCCCGTAAGCCAGTCAAACGTAATTAATTAATTAACCAATCAATTAATACCCTTGGCTGTGTGTTACACGCACCTATTATCTAACTCGTATTTGTATTTTATCTCCAGTTCAGATAGTCGGAGTGTGTAGACAAAGTAAGCTTAGCCTCATGGAAGTACAGCGTACGTTGTTGCTCTCAATTTCGTTTTGATTATTTCATTAGCTGCACGATTAATCAATTATTTCTATGCTTCTCCTGCTTCTTCTGCCTTTTCAGCCATTATATACCATCAATCCAATTAACAATGACCAATGTAATCGATAAATCCCGTAGGAACAATAGAAATAACATTTGAACATCCCCACGATCTAATGAATCAGGGGTAAAGAGAGGATGAGGGAAAATGTTTCAGATTGTTACCACAAATATCGCAAAGATTATTAGATTTTCGTGAAATTTGAGAGAGATCTTTTTTGTGTGGTTTTGTGTGGGCTACAAAAGATTTCTTATCACTTTTTACGATAATATCAATCGTTTTTGAGATATTCTCAGAATTGTTGTCACGTAGTGATAATAATGCACTTTTGTTGGAAATTTATTCGGCTACTGATGAGCTCTTTGTGGAGGACATTTTTTGTACAAAATTTAGAACCTCATCTTCCCTTCCCAATTATTCATGAAGTACTCAGTTTTGTTCAGCTGGTTGACGTGTTTAATTAATAATTTCCTCTCAAGGTTTGTAATCACATACTTCACAAAACCGTAAAGACCAGGAGATCGTTGACAGTCAGTGCTATTGAGTTGGATCAGGAATTGCTCCAGCACTTGTACTCAGTTATTGATCCAGTGCCAGACCGATTTCTGAGTGTACCAATTAAGCATCCAGTTAAACAACACATTGCCCTAGTTGTTTGTATAATTGATTATCCGAATGACAAAGACGTCGAGGAGAAGTGCACGAAAATCATCGAGGAGTGCTTCAGGTGAATCATGATTTCTTGGACCTAATATCAAGTGAATTAACAGTTCTCGGGATCTAATACCTTCCTCGGTCTTAAAAAAATTACCCCGACAAACGTCTTTTATCGTAGAATAATTACGAGAAGTTTTTAGACAGTGAGAATGTCGTGATATTTATTGTCTGGTTTTTTTTCTTTTTCTGCAGAAGAAATTTGAAAAAAATATCGCCAGTTTTCTATGAAAATCTGCTGGGACTTGGAAAATGTGGCGAGACATCAATGATTATTTTTAATCAATTCGATGTATTGTAGGTACTGCCTCGGACTCTTGCTGAGTACTCTCAGGTGTCAAGAGGAGACGCGATTAAAACTGCAGTGTCAGGATCTCCTCATTGTGTCTAGAAAACTCTTCATGCATTTGGGTGACTTGCCTGATTTACTGAGGGAGATAATGGTGAAAGCGAGGAAACTAACAAACGCCGAAAGATGTTCATTATTTTTACTCGATCATGAGCACCACGAGCTCGTTGCTAAGGTCTTCGATGGAGTTTCAACGAGTGATGTAAGCGAAAAATAATCTCAGTTTTCATTCAAAGGTCTTTGTCAAATTTTTACTGCCATTATAGGAGGGGGAAATAGTGGATTTCGTAACAAGGGGGAAAAAATGGTTTTTGGCGAGTGGGAGGTTTCTATTGGAGCCGAAGGCGAGTGATATAATACCACGAGTCTAAAAACACTTTTTTCACGAGTTGCGAACAAAATTATTCGTCTCAATGTGTCGAAAAAAGACTTTTTCATCACGCTGTGTCCAGAAAATAACTTTTCATCACACTATGTTGGAAAAGTACTTTTTCGACATACTCAGTTGAAAAATTAGGTTCGCACTCGCCAAAAATCACTTTTTTGCACTTGATACGAAACATACTATTCAGTCGCTCGACGCGAAGCGGAGAGTGGCTGAAAAATTACTTTTCCGACACAGTGTGATGAAATAGTATATTTCGTAACAAATGATAAAAAATGGTTTTTGGCGAGTGGGAGGTTTATATCACGAGCCGAAGGCGAGGCGAGTTTTTTTTTGTGTCGGAAAATTAACTTTTCAGTCACTCTCCGATTCGCGTCGAGTGACTGTAAAGTGCTTTTCCGACACAGTGTGATGAAATAGTATATTTTGTAACAAGTGAAAAAAAATGGTTTTTGGCGAGTGGGAGGTTTATATCACGAGCCGAAGGCGAGTGATATAATTCGAAAATCTTCGAAAATCTTCGAAAATCGAAGAACGATCGGATAAAAATTCTCCTCACAATAAATTTTTTCAACGTCACAAGACCGAAAATCAATTGAATTACTCAATTCATGTTGAGACATACTTTAATCTCTGGATAGAACAATTATTTTGTTAATAGAATAGTTTTTTTAAAAATACGGTTTATTTGTTCGTACGCTTTTCCCCTGAGTGTTCTTTAGATTCCCGAAAGAGTAATCTCATAGGTTTTCTTCCTCAATTATCTCCCCCTTCTTTCTACTGATGCTCCGAGTTCTTTGAATAGATGAAGATGAGCTGAAATAATAGCTCGGAATTTCCCCATTGGGATGCGCCCGCTGACAACCATTTTATCTTCATAATTTCTTCAAGCAGGAGTAGAGAATCTTTTGATAAAACAAAGATTTGCGACATTCTCATTTGTTAATAATTTATTTATTACTTAACAGACAAACACATCGAATAATTCCAAATTCCATAAGATTGATTTTTCGGAAAAATGTAAATGAATTCCGTTGATTTGGAGTCCTCGATTTCCTCTGTTAATTAACAAATAAATTATATTAAAAACGAGAATAACGCAATATTATTTACCTATATTTTTTTGGTATAATGAAAAAAAAAAAAATAGAAAAAAAGGCAGAATTTTTAGGGCTCGCAGCAGAAATTTTGAGATAAATTTGTTTAAAAATATTTGAAATATCGACAATTGTTTTATGAGGGGATGTTCATAGGGCCTTTGAATTATTTTATTATTGTTCTTGACATAATGCAACTTTCATTGATTGAAAATTGACAACATTTTGTTTTCCCAAGGAAATGAGAATTGCATTGGGCCAGGGAATAGCTGGACACGTCGCAACCTCTGGAAACTTGCTCAATATTCGAAATGCCTACGATCATCCACTTTTTTACAGTGGAATTGACGAGGCAACTGGATTCAAGACCAGAAATATTCTCTGTTTTCCTATTCGCGATGAAAATGGAATTATTGGTAATAATTGTCATCTGGCAAAATGTCATTCAACTAAAATCATTTCACAGATGATTTTATAATTCAATGATAACCGGTAACGATAATTCATTTGATTATTTTCTTCATTAGGCGTTGCTCAATTATGCAACAAAATGAATGGATTGTATTTTGACGTGTGCGACGAGGAAGTTGCAACGGCATTCAGCATTTACTGTGGTATATCCATAATGCACAGCATTGTTTATAAAAAAATTCAGGACTCCCAGGCGAGGAGTAAACTCAGCAACGAACTCATGATGTATCACATGAAGGTAAATTAGTGAGTAATTGCGTTGAGTGAATGATTATTCATTCGATTGTGGAGCAATGTGGTAGAGAACAGGAGATAAATTTGAAAAATCTACTTCAGACGAGCTATTTTTGCAAATTTACAACATTTCGCCCTCAACTCGAGGCTCTTCTGATGTTCATTTAACCCGCAAAAAAATGACCTTTAGCCACTCTACAGTCTCGTTTAATCCTCAAAATTATTGGATCCTCGCCTTCAAATATCCCGAATTATATAGAATAATAATTCCTGTAGGATATCAATTGATTTAATTCTATCTTTTCAAACTACTAGCTTCAGGAACAATAAAATAATGAAATCTTGTTGTTTGCCACTTGAACAACTTCCAAATGTAAAAATTGAAGAGAAGCACCAGATGAGTCCTCTTGATTATTTACTAACTCCTTTTTACTCTTTCATACGTCTGTTCTGCTAACTCCAGCAGGTAATAAACTCCCCGAACTAATAATAAAAAAAATAAAACCCCACAAATTTCGAGTTACCGAAGCTAATCGATTGTCCATAATTCTTTAAGGTGGAAGAGGAGGCAGTTCAGGCGTTACTAAACTGCAGGGATGATCACAGCCCCAAGGACTTCGATAAGTTTCATTTTCCCCCGAGAAATATCCCTCATCAACACACACCGTGTTATGTACTTAAAATGTTTGATGAGCTGGATCTCATAAGGTCGTGGAAGATAAAACGAAAAACATTAGCGAGGTAATTTATGGGGAATTCAAGGTGAATTGGGAGTTTTGCTGGCTGGGGTGAGGCTATTTTATCTGCGTTACCAACACCTGAACGTCAATTCCACACAATAAAATATTAATCATGATCGCTTTAAGGCCTGGATCGATTATTTTTTGGGACATTTTGTTTTGGAAAGACGGCATTGTAATAAATGTCAGAATTTGCATAAATTTATAATGAAAACGTTTTTTTTCACCCAACTCATCGCGGGGCCTATATATAACTTCTCGATAGCAACAAAAACCCGAAAAAGGGTGGGGGAATATACTCCCCTGGTAATCAGGTGTCATCCAAGTGGAGATCTATCGATCACGACAACACTGGCTTCGATCCCATCAGGCATGCGCACGGGAGCGTGAGAGAAATTGAAAAGTTACCCCTATTTTTGAAGAAAAACTCAAGATGGGATTGGATGAGTGGGCTCCCAACCTAATCAGGTCTAGGCTAAGTCAATACCTATCGATCGTGAAGCGTCGGCATTTCATGAAATGAGTGGTTTTCATGTCCGGGATGAAAACGATAACTTCTTATCGGGAAATGAAAATTTTCTTTCAATTTTAATTAATATCAGCGGATGATAACTGGACTCCTTATGTCTTTCACGTCACTCCATATGTTTATTCTTTTTCAGATTTATTCTGTATGTTAAAAAAGGATACAGAGACGCCCCATATCACAACTGGATTCATGCCTTCTCCGTCGCCCACTTTGCCTATCTAATGATAAAAAATTTGAATTTAGTGGAGGAGAAGTACTTCACACGTCTCCAGGCACTTGTTTTTCTAGTGTCTGGATTGTGTCATGATATAGATCACCGAGGGACCAATAATTCATTCCAAACCCAGTGTGGAACTGTTCTTGCCAGTTTGTACAGCTCCGAGGGTTCTGTCATGGAGAGACATCATTTAGCACAGTCCATGTGCATTCTCAATACTGAGGGCTGTAATATTTTTGAGAATCTTGCCAGTGAGGAGTACAGCGAGGCTCTGGATCTCCTGAGAAATAATATATTAGCTACTGACTTGGCCTCGCACTTTAGGACAATGGAAGAGCAGGATGAGATGGTGAAGAGTGGATTCAATAGGGACGACCTGGGCCATCAGAAACTTCTGCATGCCATGTTTATGACGTGCTGTGATATCAGTGATCAGACGAAGGATTGGAAGACATCGAAGAAAACAGCTGTGAGTGGATGTTATTATTTTTTTCTTATATTTTACTCTGATTTACGTTTGACGGAATACTTTGATGATTTTTTTCCTCAATTCCTCGGGGAGAATTCACATTTTTTAGGTTATTCTCACATTGTCTGCTTCAGGAACAAATTTATGACGAGTTTTTTTCCCAAGGAGACTTGGAAAAAAGTATGGGAACAGCACCAATAGAGATGATGGACCGTGAAAAAGCATCAATACCCGATCTCCAGGTTCAATTCATCACGAATTTAGTCTTGCCATTATTTACAAATTTATCAGCATTATTTCCAGTTGCCAATTGTCTCGTTGAGTCCATCAAAAGAAATAGATGTATCTGGCAGACGGCTATTCCAATTTTCCACAAGTACAGCGAGCAAGGGATCAAGGGCATGGACATACTCCTCGATCTTAACATCGAGGAGGAAATTCTTAATGCCTCTCGGTTGCAGAGTTCCACAGTTTAGTTTAGTAGATTAAAATTTTAAAAGATGAGACAGCTGACGAAAGGGAGATATACATTATTTATTAAGTGACGAGTAATGAGAGTGCTTAATTATGATTTTATCGAATTTAGATTGATACGATGATACTTGGGAACATTGTGATAGATATTTGAGAATTGTTATAGGATTATTTCTAGTGAATGCAGATGTAGGTTTAAAGTGCGCTGGCGCCTTTCCTATTGTACAAATTTTAATAGTTGGGGTGTAGTAAATTGTGTTGAGTAGAACAAGAAGAAAGGGAGATTCAGTGGGACAGGACTTGAGGTACAGATTGGGTTTGGTGAGCTCGTTGAAAAGGTCTTTTCACTGCTGTTGCTAACTCTATTTATTGACAAGATAATTTAACAATTAATTATTAACGAATAATGAGTCCACGGTGTTTAAACTATTTTGCAAAGATGTAAAGCAATTTTGTCGATTATTGAACTTCTTCCAAAAGAGTCTTTTGATAAATTCAATGAAACTCGTCGTTTTGGAATTGTTTGCAAAATAATTCACGCTTGACAAGTATTCTGGTAATTTTTCTCACCTCTGGAGGCAATATTCAGGGACTTTTTTTATGCGGAGAAGCTGGCATGAAAAATATTGGCAAAGGCTGTCCTCTCGAGCTGACTCCCACTGAATTTTATTTATCGAGAAATTGTGAATACTACTGGAGAGTGGAGCATGTTTTTTTTTTTTTTTGATATTTTAATAACTATCTAGCAGGGAATGATAATCAAACTCCTTCGGGAAACTACTCCGACAAGTCTGCAAGGGAAACAAACTTTGTTTTGCACATGTGATTTCCATTATCTAGGGTAACTCTTCTTATTCTACTTGATGGAAATTTTTAGAGATGAAATATGCACTCTAGAGCGTATCCAACAGCTTCGTTAGAGCACCGTATTTAATCAGTATTGAGAAGCCAAAATCGAGTGTAATTGTGAAGAATACTCACTCACAATAAATTTTACAATATGAGAAAACATTGAAAGTCTACTTATTCCATTGCCCCCAATGAATTATCAGTTATTCGTCACTGCCTTTTTTCTCTGAAGGCAAATTTACTGCATTTCTAGTCTCAAAGAGCCCGCGTCGTTTATCCCTAGGCTGCCGGTGACTACTTCCAAGTAAAGTCCCTAGGAAATGCAACTAGGAACTTTGATATCGACACGTTGTTCCAATCATTATTATTTATCTCATTTTTATTTCAACATCATTGACCGGCTCGTGGAATCCAATCTCATCACCACAGGAGGAAATTCTCATTTTTATCGGACGACGGAGTGTATAGGGGTCTGAATCATGAGTCAATCCATGTTCCGGTGACAGGAATCGAGTCTGGAATAATTAACAAGAGATCCAAAGAAAGTGACAGCAATCATTAAATTTTCCACGTCCACAAGTTGCTCCAAAACACGTCACACACGAGGTAAACAATTTTTTATTTTTTTTTTGTGACAAATTCCTTCCTCTTGAAACAATGAAAATGTTTAACTCATAATCTTCCAGGAAGAACTCCCCCACACTCGTCAAAGCCACCACCCAATGGATTTACCAAGGAGACCACCCGGAGAGCTCGACAAATTCCGTCATGCCCAGTTCTTCAAACGAATAATTCAGATAATGCCCTCGCAAATGGCCTCGTACGACTCCAATCGAGTGATGTTCGGTTTTTTCGCGATATCGGGTCTGGATCTGCTGAACTCGCTGGACATTCTGAAGGAGGAGGAGCGCCGGGAAGCAGTGGAGTGGATCTACAGGCTTCAGGTGAAGGGTGCAGGGGCCAGGTCGGGCTTCCAGGCCTCAACTATGCTTCCAGATCAAACTCCAGACTATCTCTGTGGTCATTTGTCGATGACTTACATTGCCCTTTCGACACTGCTGGTTCTTGGCGACGATCTGTCGAGGGTTGACAAGGAATCCATCATTGAGGGCATGAGGAGCTGCCAAAATCCCGATGGCTGCTTCATCGCCATGATCACTGGCTCTGAGAGCGATATGAGGTTTCTCTACTGTGCCTGCTGTATCTGTGCTATTTTGGACGACTGGAGTGGACTGGATAAAAGCAGGACTATTGATTATATCATCCAGAGCATTGTAAGTATTTTTTATTTTGGTTTATGTGGATATCCTCGTGGTTCTTTACATTTTTAGCTCCTTCAATGAGACATTTTTAGGAAATAATCCCTATCGGGCAAGCAGTAGGAGAACAATTTGTCAACAAGTTGTCAATGTCCTGCTAAATTTTCGATGGCACTGGCAAAAATTGTGTTCTAGATAGCTCTACAGTTGACAATAAATAAATATCCTGCTTTGAGGAAGACAAACCTTTCGTTGACTACGTTGGCCATTACTTCCGTAACGAGTGATTACCAGAAAATTTTTATTACTTCAATAGAGAATATTATGTACTCAATAATTTTTATTGCTGATCTTTTGCCTGATGGTCCTGATAGTCTGGTCAGTCAACCACTTCCTGATAGGCTTTACCCACCGTTCGCTGATGTTTTGGTGTGCCATGGGACAGTCCATCTCAATTATTTTGAAAATTATCGTAAAATAATCTAATAATCTTAAAATTATGGATAATCTTCACTAATTCTTCACTCTTCTCACTCGATCCTTTTCTCTATCTCTTTGGCATTCGCCAAAATATTTAGGAATTTAATATCGTAATTCTCTCATCAGAATAATTGCAGTCGTACGACGGAGCGATGGGACAAGGTCCAGGCCTGGAGTCCCACGGAGGCTCCACCTTTTGCGCAGTTGCAAGTCTCCACCTGATGGGGGAACTCCACAGCGCTCTGAGCCTGGAGCAGTTGGAGAGATTGAGACGATGGTGTCTCATGAGACAGAGCGATGGCTTCCAAGGGAGGCCTGGCAAGCCCACCGACACTTGCTACAGCTTCTGGATTGGTGCTACCCTGCGTATGCTCGACGTCCAGCAGTTATCGGATGCTGAGGAGAATAGGGAGTTTGTACTGAGCACTCAGGACACCAGAATCGGGGGATTCGCCAAGTCCTATAACACGAGGGCTGATCCACTTCACACTTACTTAGGTAATCCATGAATGGAAGAAATTTATTTACTTGAAAACATTTTTAAAGCTATTAAAATCATTTGGGAATTTTTGCTGTCTCGTGACTGCTTTATTGATATTAAAAATCGGCAAATGTATCGGATAAATAACGAGAGGAAGTGCGGAATTTGAGGGGGAGAGAATTAATAATTGAAATGTAAAAAAGACCAAGAACTGATGTGGGTTGTATTGCAGGCCTCTCGGGGCTCAGCCTCCTGGGGGAACCCGGGCTTCAACCCCTGGATGCTGCCCTCAACATCTCCAGTCGTGCCTATGCACACCTCAAGGAGCTCCACAAAAAATGGAACCAATAGACAATTATATAAATCTGGTAATCTCATGTATAAACACAATTCATATCAACGCACAACCCCAGACGTGTGTCAATTACATGGAAATAATCATGTTGAGGATGGAATCAAGTATTATGGAGTCGATAAGTGAATATATTGATGAATGAATAATTAATTTGTGAAGCAATTACCGAAAAAATGAATAAACCTGCTTTGATATACAACACAAAAGCTCTAGTTTTCTGCTCAATCCAGGGAAACCTTTTTCCATCCTCTCAAAATAATTAGTTTAATTTTTTAATCATTTTATATTTTCCAGCAGTTATCACTTTAAAATTCCAGGACTACTTCGTCTATCAAAATTTTTATTATTCGCTCGGTGAGTCTGTGACAAATTTGAGCCTAATTTGAGTTTGCGTGAGAGTACGCGTAATTTACGGAAATTTTGCGCGTAATTGACGTTCGATTTTTCAGGCAGACTCGGATTTTTTCCAGTGCAAGGGATGCAGAGACCGGTTCCCACAATCTTTTATATAATTTATTAAGAATTATTTAAAAATTAAGCTCACCTTTTTTCAAACATGAAAATCATTATTTTTTTAGGTAGACTTAAAATCCTCGCAAGTCAATTGTTCATTATGAACAAATAAACAAATTCATAAATTAATTAGTTACATGGCTTTATAGAAAACTAAAAAAGAAACACAATAATACCAGCAATGCGTACAATACTAAATAACAATAATAAACAAATAATCTGATAAAAGAGGAATTTATAATTCTGGGAAAATGTAATAAAATTATTAGTGCATTATTGCAGTAAATATTGCGTTCTCTTCCCTCGGAGGATTTTCCCTGTCTCCGGGAAATTATAAACCGCTTTAATATCATATGATTAAATAAATAAAATATGTTTAAGGTAATAAAATCTTGGGAAACTCTGGAAAAGTGCGTTAGACAACAATTTTTGAAGATTTATGGGGTCAAATGGACCCTCTGTCGTGTCTGATCACCGGGGACCCTGACCACTTTTCCCTTCCTCCATCCACTTCCCCACCCGCGATCACTACCATAGCAACCGGGGTGGGTTCGCGCTGTGTGTGATCACAACACACGTCCCAGACGTCGTTCGGCTCTCGACGAGTCAGCTCATAATTTCAAATTCCCGAGGACCCCTTCAGCAGAATTAACCGTTAGTGGAGTGTGATTGTGCGTCAATTAGGACACCGGGTGTGTTTCAATCGCCAAATAATGGACAATTTTTAACTCATGGAATTGATTTAATTAATGAAACGCTTCCTTCGTACTTGGGAGAGACAACTTTCACCGTCCGCTTTGGAGTCGCTTGCGACTCAACAATTATCGAGGTGAGTTAGAGGATATGTTCTAAGTGTTTTGGATTAATAATTAGGACTTGTTCCATTTGCGCTGGAGCGAGGGGCATAAAATTAGATAAACAAATCAAAATTCTCTAATTTTTGGCTCACCAAAAAATCGAGAATGCTCCCCACGAATTCCCTCATTACAGCGGAGGGCTTTAATAGTATATTTCGTAACAAGTGAAAAAAAATGGTTTTTGGTGAGTGGGAGGTTTATATCGCGAGCCGAAAGCGAGTGATATAATCCCACGAGTCAAAAACCACTTTTTTCACGAGTTAGGAACATAACTCCGCTCCGCGTCGAGTGACTGAAAAGTGCTTTTCCGACACATTGAGATGAAAAATACTGTTCGTAACACGTGAAAAAAGTGGTTTTTGACTCGTAAGATTATAAGCCTCCCACTCGTCAAAAACCATTTTTTTCACTTGTTACGAAATATACTATTTCGTCTCAATGTATCGAAAAAGTTATTTTTCCGACACAGCGTGATGAAATAGTATATTTCGTAACAAGCGAAAAAAAATGGTTTTTGGCGAGTGATATAATCCCACGAGTCAAAAACCACTTTTTTCACGTGTTACGAACAATATTTTTCATCTCAATGTGTCGAAAA
>JAPYZM010001333.1:0-24899 GCA_030522845.1 Psyttalia concolor
CAATTTTTGATCTGTCAAAAATTGATTCCATAAATTTCAGTACACAATTTATTTACAATAAAAATATTATTCAAAAACTGCCATTACCGATCGATGCCCAACTGCACTCGCCCGGTAACATTGGGAATGTCTCCAGTAGTTGCAGATGGCGTGGTCTGACCGACCTTGGGCTCAGTTGTTGACTCTACTGAGCCCTCTGAGTCTGTCTGAGTCCAGCGGGCCCCTCTCTACTGCTGTCTCCCTCAGTCTCCCTCGTTCCTCGTTCTGTTTAGGTATGTTTTGGAGCCAAGTTGGGTCTGGGAGGAGTGTTGACACCACCGGCAGTATCTCCTGTGATCACTTCCAAGAGACATTGGAAATTCTACGAAACTCTTAACCTGTTTTTCGCATCCTACATTCGGGCTTTTCTTTCTCGTGAGTAATAAAAGAGGGTGGACTGCTGCAGTTCATCGGGACTGGTGGGCTTACTTTACCGAGGGTCTCTGATGATTAACTGCTGTGAAGATGAGGATCACACGCAGGTGTCTGGGAAACATCACCAAGATGCTGGATTTCTACTCGCAGTTCAACCCTTCGCCATTGTCGATAAAGCAATTCATCGATTTCGGTGAGTTTTTGGGGCTTTTCTCGTTTTCGTATTAATTTAACTAATCTCACGAATAAATTGCTCTCGTTCGGTACAGACCAACTTTTCCGCGATACATTAATTCGTCAATTTACCTTTTTTTTTCACTCCTAATGACAACTTGTTTCGTTTATCGATCATCAGTCATCAGTTGATTTTTTATCAACTCAATTATTCTCGCGGTAGGTTTTTCTTTGTTCGATTCGGTCGACTCCCATGATTCATACATTGTTCAAATTGTCTTATCAATGCTTTTGTCGGGGAAGGCAGGATGTGCAATGAATAATGAGTGGAGTGGCTGATGCGGCATGAGTGGATGCATTTTTTGGGATGTATAGCGAGCCGCGGAGTGGTCAGGGCTCTCTGGAGATGTGCCAAGAAATTTGGTTATTAGTTTGGAGGAAATTGAGGAGGATACCCTCGACGTCAATTCCCAGATGGGCTTGGGCTACGTGATGTGGCGCAAGGTTGCGACCTCCAGGATCTGATCGATTTTGACAGGCTTGGTTCGGTTGGTCTGGGATAATTCTGGGATCTACCTGGAAGGACGCGAGGGTTGGAGGCAATTTTTTTTCGACCTTCGCAGTTAATACAGCGGCGAAGTGATTACAATCTACCGAGCCATTTACTTCTTTCTTGAAGAACTCCTTTTTTACTATTATTATTATTAGTCTTGCGTAAAAACTATAAATTTATTCGGTCGTAAAAAACATGAATATCGCTGAATATTAATTATACATTATCGCACTCATTTTAATTCCATCTCAAAGTAATTTCAAAAATTATTTTTGCTCAATTGGTTCTATATCGTTCTGTAAAAAAGGTTATTATAAATAATTTGATGTTTGGCTTAAAAGTCAATACATCCGCTGCATTAAATTATTAACCCCTAATTTCTACCCTGTGGGTCAAGCAAAAAACTCGTTTTTCGGGGTTCCGATGTTAACCTACTCCTCGCACTACAATCTTCATGCAATTAAAAAAAAATTGTTTTTCAAATTGTCGGTTAAGTTCATAAAATGACGCAGCATTTTTTTTTCGATCATCTCGATTACATCGCAAATTTTGTTTTGTTTTACCCATTGTTGCTTCCGCATGAATTCCTGATCTAATGGTTATTTTTTATGGTCACGTTGTTTTGTTTGTTTTAGTTTTTGGGTGTAGAGTGAAAAATATTGTCTTGAGTGGATGGATTACTTTTGTACGTAATTCGTCTTTTAATGATAAACAACTTGTATTTATGGTTTTAATATTCAACCAGTGGAAATCATAATTTAAAATAAGATGGATCTCAGTGCAGAATCAATTCCACGCTTTTCAACACTCCATTGGGCTGGCTGCGACAGTCGGGACGTATTTTTTACGGCATTTATAATATCATTATTTTTAAACTCTTGTAAGAATCTAAAAAAATAGACAGCTCGTCTTGAAGTGTCTTGAGAGCGATATTTCGACAGGAAATCTGTTTTTTCTAATGCAGCATAATTGGTGTTAGAATCTAACGGAGCGTCTGGTTACGGAGCAGTGGGCGCTAAACTGTGGAAATTAGTTATGTTTTAACGCGAATAAACATTTGACGATTATATGTGTAGGCAATATTCTTGCGAAGTTTATTTAGTCATACTTTAAACTTGATTGTTCAATTTTTTTAGAATTTTTAGGCGCGACCGATAAGTAGAATTTCAGTGAGTGTCTGAACATTATAAAAGGAATAAATGAAGTTCTAATGTTACATAAAATAGAGAATCAAAAAGACTTAGAAATGTTTTAAAGCGGATTTTGTACAGATTGAAAAAGATCTGAAAAGTCTCTGGGGGAGAATAAGAATTTAAGGATTCTTATCGATTTTGGACAATTCGAAAGGGTGACAGAAGTGGCCAGGAGTCTTATCACCCTTTGAAATTCTCATGGATTCACAGAAACCCCCAATTTCCTATTTTCAGCTCGGCTATCGTCCACTCCATAAAATTGTGTTATCTATACTTTCAATCATGAGATATTCACGAAAAACATCGGAAAGTGATTGCATTCATTGAATATCACGATTAGATTAAATCAATAGTGAAGTGTTAAATGAACGATTTGTTTTTTTTTCTCGATATGAAATTTTGATTGATATCTTTGAAATAATGTAAGATAGAGATAATTTTACAAGAGGCTTGTTTGTGGGAATGAAATAGTCTTTGTTGAGAAACGTCACTACGGGAATATCAGAAATAAATTGAAATGTAAAAGTTATTCATCTTCAGAGTTTTCCTGAGATATTTTTGGATCCTGAGGAAGATTGAGATATTTCTATAAAAACTTTCCTCGTGGGGGAGTACAAAACGCGACAAAATGCAATCGAGATATTCCAAAATTATAAAATAACAGAAAGTGAGACTTTACTAATTACTTGTAAATGTATGAGTCTGATAAAAATACACTCAGAGAAACCTCATATTCATTCGGGAATACCTCGCTTAAGTCGAGAAAATCGTCAGGTAAAACCTGACTGTTCCGAATCGACACGTGTCTCATAAAAATAGATTAAGTAGTTCAAAAAAATTACTATTATCTCCTCCAGCAACAATTGCAATTTTTATGTACGTACCGTATTTTTAATTTATGTAATTTTTTTCACAACGGAGGTAATTAATTTTCAACCAACGAGAGAAGAAACTGCTTTTAGGCACGAAAATGTACTCGACACAAGAGACTCTCCTCTTGTTAATTTTGCACGTCATGAAATCTGATCCTAAATTTTGTTCTCTCATTGAGAGAACAGTCTTTAATCAAGATCAGATACGCTTGTCCGGAGAATATTTTATAGTGTCAGCAGAATCTTCCGGAAAATTCGTGTATTCTGCAGTATATCTAGATTTTATAATTGATTACAAGAATTCATACTTTCCGAATGAATGTGCTAATCGTCTCCACGAGAGAAATTCTTGTTTCGATTGCACGACAAACACTTTCTCCACCTCAAACTCACCGACTAATGAAGAGCTCTTTTAAACTATTTAGCAACTTATGAATTTTTTCTCAGTTCATGGATAAGTTTTTGAAACTACGGTTGTAGAAAAAAATTTTTTTTTTTAGATAATAATTCACGTAATACGTTCAGGAAACTATCTCCATCTACCCTAGGTCATGAGGTTCTCTTCAAGAGTCGTTCGTAAAGTGACAGTCATTCATTTATAGATAACTTTTTATTCTATAAACTTTCCATATCTTAATGACCTTTGTAGCGATAAAGAAACCCAAGAACCCAAAAAGTAATTCATAGAAAATTCTCATCTCCCTCCCACTGTAAACAATTACTTCCGGAATTACAGATGGGCAAGAATTTTCTCGCGTCATATCTTGAAAGCTAAACGAACTGGAGAAAAATTGTCATAATGAGTTTTTTCGGGAGGAAAAAAAGTCGAAAAGGGGGATTATCGAATTTCCCCTATCTCGCTGACCCCTGAATTTATTTCGTCACTCGTAACTGCAAACATTTGTTTTGTTTTCAACAGCAAAAATTTCTCTAATGGTTCCCGAAAGAACTAATGATAAACATTGTACCGGTACTCGCGGTACTCGTCAACAGTTGGACTGACTGATTACCATACGACAATAACAGCTGTCGTTCCCAAAAAATCGTTCTCTCAACCGTCCACTAAAGTAAAGTGAGTCATTGAATATAGCGAGAGGAAAAGAATGAAACATACACGGCAAAAACAATTATTCATTATTGATAATTGTTTAGAGGAAGCGTGGCTTTGTGTTGGAAAATAATCCGTTGAATTTTCTCTGTAATTATTCTCTCATTAGGCCTCGATTTTTTTCAACTTTCAAGATTTTTTCTAGCTTTTAATGTTTTTCTGACCTCCAACAACTGATTTTTTTTGTTAACAATACTAGACTGACGAGTGAGGGCAATCTAAATGAGAATCTCTAGTCGTTAACTTTTCTTTTCAATTTGTCCGGATTTTTGTCGCGGAAAATTCAGTTTCTATTGTATTATTATTGGAAAAAAATTGTCTTCCGATGAGGAACTTGTCGTCGTGACATTAAAAATTCATTAAAACTTTGCAAACATCTGCGTCAGTGACGCTCGAAAATAACTGATTAATCTGATTGCCCTTGTACGTAAGCCGACGTAAACATCTGGATTCCAGAAAAATAAAAAACCAAGGGGGCAAAGTCCAAGAGGCACGTCTCGCTGGTTGAATTAACAGCGATTCGTCGACACACCCACTGATAGCAGCTTCTGATTGGTCGGTAGAAGCTGTTGCGTAAACTCACGTCGCCAAATCTACTGTATTGTTATGCCGAGTATCCGCTCATTAGTAAACAACAGGCGAAAATAAAAAAATTGAAATTCACGAAAGTATATTCAATGAACTCGTTAAAATCTCTGACCTTCACGAACCAGGGACATCCGGTCTGACTCATGATAAAAAGAGTTCAGAAAATGTAACTAACGCATCATATGAATATGTAAACAACTCGTTAACCTGGAGTGAAGCAGTGAGACGGTAATTGTTAAATGCCGGGTAATTTTCTTGTGGTAAATGTCCAATGAAAAATTGTAATATTATATTTTTAATTTTCCGGGGTGATTTGATTGTTAAGTATTAATTTCCCATGAATTTCCCTGATTTTTATAAATTCCAATAACAATTAAATTTAAATTTGCTTTTTCCATTGATTGCTCCATTAAATTGTAAATTTTTCACGTCTGAATACTTTGAAATTTTTATTATTTTCTTGAATATTCAATGAAGTGGTAATTTTTCGGTCCACCTAACAATGAAAACCAGTAAAAATACTCTTTATGCGGTCATGTTATTATTGGCTATATTATTTCCTCTTGATTAACCAAGACCACGTGTTTTCAATTATAACATATTATTCTCCTCGATTGGATGAAAATAGTATATTTCTCACCTAGGGAGGTAAAATAAAGGAGGCTTGCTCACGTGCAGAATTACCGCCCGAGCCGAAGGCGAGGGTGGTAAGCACGACTTTCCGTGGTGAGAACATGATTTTTCTCCCCGGCGTAGGAGTAAAGTCGCAATTCCCTCCCGCTACGCGGGAAAGGAATACTACGAGGGAAGTGAGTACTTTGCTCCCGCCGGGGAGAAAATATAAATTTCTGCGATGTCAAATAGTCTGAAATACCAAGGACTCCGTGTAATTTATTTTTTTTAAAATAGATATGGCTGACGGAATCGGATGACTCGAGGATGATATAAAAAAACAATACTTATTCATTCCATGTTGACGCACGTGTTCCTAGTTTTCGTGATTCGTGCCGAGTTTACCTCTCGAAACTCTAGTGGAAGAAAGTTGTTATTGTGCGCCTAGCGGTTTGGACCTCTGATTTTTTATTAGTATATTTCTCATCTAGGGAGGTAAAATAAAAGAGGCTTGCTCGCGTGCAGAATTACGCACGTATGACTCCTTTATTTTACTTTCCGTGGTGAGAACATGATTTTTCTCCCCGGCGTAGGAGTAAAGTCGCAATTCCCTCCCGCGTAGCAGGAGGGAAGTGACTACTTTGCTCTCGCCGGGGAGAAATAATCAATTTTTCGACTGAGCGGCAGCTGAGCTCAAATACTTCCTCAAAATCGTTTTAATATAAGTACTAATTGCGATAATTCACGATGCAAAAATAATTCTTTACACTTTTGGCATTTCATCGACACTTGAAAATACTGACATGGGGAGAAATATTTTTTAAACACTCACATGTTTGTTTGTTGTTATAAAAATGATATGTTTTCCGTAATTCCGGGACAAAATGTGGTTAAAAGAGATTCTACGAAAATATAACGTCATTTTTACTCAGAATTGAGAAATTTTTCCCAGTTGTTCTGTCATTTTTTTTCTGAATCTCCTGAAAAGTTACGAGACCCTCCCTTAAAACTGTCGAGTTGATTTTTTAATCCACAAGTAAACTGTGACTTTAGTAATTCTTGTTAACAATTTATTGCTCTGAATTACAATCGATATAATTCGCATTCGCCAATCGTTTTTCGTCAAATAATTTTTTATATTTCTTTGTAGTTCTTCGCTGCCGATAGTAACGAAGAACTTCCGACGAGCGATGATCTCTTGGTCGAAATTCCACGAGAAAAAATAATCCAAAAACCACTCGAGTTTAAAAATTATTCAGGTATTTTGCTCAAAGTTCTCTGCAGAAGCGAAGTCGTTAAAAAAAAATTAAACTACGTCGTTTTCAAAAAATTAATCTATCACAAAACAGCCAATACTTATCAAACCTCGGTGATATTGCAAAAGAAAATTTCTCTCCATGTCGTGACGGATCTCGTGACCAGTATTACCCATATCACTTCAGTCAGTCGCTCGATGAAAAAACATTCATTGACACTTCGCACTTGCTCTCGTCAGCCTCACCTTGAGGGATACGTTAACCAACGTCATCACCTCATTTTTACGCTCGCAACATGCGCGAATCGTTAGAAGCTCCTGTACTGCACTGTTAGATTTTCTGGATTTTAAGCAGCAGGTGCGTTTGAATTAAATGTTGTGAACATGAATTCAATTAAAAATCAACTACTTCACGCATGTTGAAAAATCATTGTCATTATCATACGGAACTTAAACTGCCATTTTACTAGATATCCCGAAAATTGATTAGTTCATGATTTCTCGATTAATTCTTTTGACTCGATAATCCCGAATTATATGGAAAAATCACTAGAAAATGTAAATTTAATTTTAATCGTGCCATCGATATTAGATATTAGCAAAATCCAAGTCAATATATTCTTTCATTGTTAATTAATTGAAAATGCAGCGAAATTTGGTGGTGAATATTCATGTTTCCATTTAAAATACAAAGGAGTTAGGCAATTCTTATTTTTTTATTGCTCAATAAATTGGCATTTCATTACGTTTTCAGGCAAATTTAAAATTTCATTATTTTATGCTTAAATATCCCCGTAAATCATGGAACATTAAAATGCAATAGTCAATTCATCATCATCAAAGCAAATCAAATAGTAATTTAAAGTGAATTTATTGTTATTCATTCCAAGATTATGCACCTGAACATAGAAAAGCCTTTGTCCAATATTTTTCAGAAAAAAATTACGAGTAAAGTCGAGAGAAAGAGATAGAAATAACATCGTAAAAAATAATTTATTTATAGGAGTTTGTTATCGCGATTTTCCTCGTTGATTTTAATATCGAGATGATAAAAAAAAACGATGTACACGGCGATAAGGTGCTCTGTGCACATGTCAATACTTGACTTTTTCAATTAAGAGAGGGCACTACTGAAACATCAAAATCCGTCAATAAAATATTGGCTAGAGTGCGATTTTTTTTATTGTGTAGTCACAAAAATGATTAGCTTCTGACCCACTTAAGCCATACCAAATGTCAGATGGACATTGACTTTTTAAAAATCTAGGAAGTGAATAAAAATAATTGAATTGTTACGCAAATCATCCAAAATTTTTAAAGACAAGAACGGAATTTGTTACCTAGTAAAATTCAATTAAAACGAGATAATTTTTAACATATCCGGGGATAGAAACTTAAAAAATTGTGGGGGCTGACTCCAGAAGTGAGCTCGATAAGTGGATTTTTAGAAATATTTTTTTTTTCTCGTTTTCACGGATTGCCAAGGTAGGAATTGTTGCATTCAATTATCCGTCTGTAGCTTTGGTGGTTCTAGTGTTCTGCAAATAGAATATTAATTCCAAGACAATCCGACTGTTTTCACTATTGTGATATAAACATACAGAAAAGGAGAAAAATTGAGCCGCAATTTTTTGGTCTCCCTGAAAAATACAAAATTGCTCTCATGCCCTTCCACTCGCGATGATGGCGACATCCGTGCATTGAGTGCTTTTTATTAGTAAATTACTGATATCCCCCTTTCTCTCCATTACGCCTCGTCTATCAACTCGATGCGTACGAGATGATGCAATGAGCTGCGGAATCAGATGCGAGCGTGTGCAGTATCTGTTATATTTGCTATTCTATATTGGCGGATCTCTCATTCACGTCTGGTCGTATTCGTTGAGTCAAGGCAAATAAATTGATAAGGAGTTTATCGGTCATGTCACCATATCCTCAGTATTTTTATTAGCATTAGCCTGTAGTTTATAAAATGAGGACAGACAAAAAGGCTTAGAAAAAACATAGCGAATCTTCGAGGGAAAAATTCGATGTAGTCTCTGGTGAACATCGATTGGAAAATTCAGCAGTTTCGATGTACCTCTTTTGTTAAATGTTCAATAGGAATTCTTTTATAAAATTAATTCGCGCCAAGAAGTTTCAAGAAGAAGAACAAGTGTCACGAAGAAGAGGAAGAAGCGAAACGAAAGACATAAATAATTTTAGCCCAGGAATTGATATAGAAAATATTTCTATTCAAATTCAAGCGATTTTTTCATTACGATCTTTGAAAAATGAATATAAATTCAATAAAATTTTGTAGCGGATTAGCTACAGTGGAATGACGACTTGGGTATTTGGTTTTAGGAATGAGCGCCTGCGAGAGGAAGTCCTTCATTTTCCTGAGGAAGGAACTCCCTGTGAGGCTCGCGAATATCATGAAGGAAATTCATTTACTGCCGGAACATTTGCTGAGAATGCCCAGTGTCGGGGTAGTTAATAATTTGTATGTTACATCGTTCGAGGAGATTATTCACTTTGAAAAGTCTGATATCAACGAAAACACATTGGACAAGTTAGTACTTTTATCCCATCTAACTTTGCATTTTTTTTCTACCAGCACAATTTGTTGAATTTTCGGAAATTGGCTTTTAAAAATTTGTTCTCTGTTGACAATCTAACATTATAAATAATTTCTATAAAATTTTCCTTAATTCCTTCATTCCAGATTTTGTCAAGCTCTCGTTAAAATCCGTAATCGTCACACTGACGTAGTTGAAGTGATGGCCAAGGGTATCCTCGAGCTGAAAGAGTCTCACGACGTCGACGGACAGATGGAGAACAGTATTCAATATTTTCTAGATAGATTTTTCATGTCCCGAGTGTCGATCAGAATGCTAATAAATCAACACAGTAAGTCTCTAGTTGAGAGAACTTGAGAGGTCTTTTATTGTCTTCTGCTGGGGGATTGATGTCAACCGTACTCTTATCTTTTTTCCACAGCAATTCTCTTCGGTGGGGCACTCAATGGCAATGAGAGACACGTGGGCTGCATCGACCCTTGGTGTGACGTTATTGGTGTCGTTAAAGACGCTTACGAGAATGCGCGATTTTTGTGTGATCAATATTATTTAGCCAGTCCTGAATTGATTGTTAAACAGCATAATGGTGAGTTTAAGTTCTATTTACTTGTTGAATTTTATGATCTTTTGTGACTTTTAGACTGTGTAGCGAAACGTTTCGAATTTTATGAGTAAAAATTTGCCATACAATATACGTTTCATAGAATTTTTATTATTGTTCAGAACTCGATCGTGGAAACGAGGTCAGAATAGTTTATGTACCAAGTCATCTCTATCACATGCTGTTTGAGCTCTTCAAGAATAGTATGAGAGCAGTGATGGAGCATCATGGTTCAGACGCTGATTATCCCCCGGTGGAAGTGACCCTGGTCAGAGGAAAAGAGGACATTTGTTTAAAGGTGAATCTGAGATCTGAATTCATGTAGAACTCAGTTCACTTTCAATGAAATCCGAGGAGCATTTATAGAATGATATTTTGTCTGTAATTAAATCCTGAAGTCAATTGTTTTTATCACAATTATTGCAGATGTCAGACCGAGGAGGAGGGATTCCACGTTCTCAGATGGACCACCTGTTCAAATACATGTACAGCACAGCTCCTCAACCCAGCAAATCTGATGCACACACTGTGCCACTTGCTGGTTACGGTTATGGGCTTCCATTATCTAGATTATACGCGAGGTATTTCCATGGGGATCTTGTAGTTTTGAGTTGTGAGGGGTATGGAACTGATGCTGTGATTTATTTGAAGGTAATGTTCAAGTGATTCTTATGATAAAATATGTAAAAACAGAAAAATTAATAATATTTCATATTTTCTGCCAGAAATTTCTCAGAGTTCTTCAGAACTCTCTTGATCGAAATGATAAAAAATATATCTCTGAAGTTGTTAGGTTTGAAGGAAAATAGTAGGAAACTTATTATAACGTTCATGAAAAATCTAACAGAGCTTCTCTATAAATGAGAACACACGTTTTGGAAAAAGCATGCATTAATTTTTTGCAGCTTTGTCGACAAAAATTGTCCAGATTTTTTCTCTGAATGACTTTCAAAGTTGTTTGAGTTCGGTTGAAATTATCCACTTGCCCGAATCTTAAAAAGAAAAAATATAAGGTCTTTTGCTTTTTACCCAGGCACTGTCTAACGAAGCGAACGAGTTGCTACCAATATTCAACAAGACTTCAACAAAATTCTATCGAACTCCTCTCCCAACTGCTGACTGGAGCAGCTCCTGTGGGACTGGTATGGCCACTAGACAGCTCAGCATGAGCTCCAACAACGTCAAAACACTGGCCAGGCCCTGCTAGCAGAGCCCTGATGACCCGGACCAACACTAATTCACCCCATCCTCTCAATCATGAACTCGATTTATCTTATTTTTCCTTTCACGATCAACTTCACACGCATAAACAAAATTTGATACAAAAATCTAGTGTTATCTTTGTGAAATTCTCTTGGAATTCTATAAGCATTTTATGTAGAACATCTTTTTTGGTGGCATTTCTATAGAAAATTATGCAATTTTGCTGTGGCATTTTATGAAGGGATATTTAACAGAATCAATTTTTCCAACATTTGCCGAATGTATTTTCACTTATGTTGCAGAATGAATCCAAAATAATTGTTATAGAAAAAATATCACTAGATTAAGGTACATAAAAAAATCAATAGCTATAGAATTTTCTTTTTTCAAAATAAATATGCATTAGAAAAGTACGTGGGCAGTTGCATAATTTTTAATAGAATTGACCCAAAAAACAAATAGAATTTTCAGAGAAAACGCCAGCTTTCAATTGAATTTTTCATACGTGCAACTATAATGTTGGGGTCATTTTTTTAATCCAATGAAGAAATCTTTGACGTAAGATTCGTATAGCTGATTTTACAACATTTTTCCTTCTACGTAATTTTAAAGCAGTTTTTTTACTGTAGAATTTTAATTATTACGTGACAATCGAGCAATTTCTTGAGTTAAAGCGTACTTTTATGTTGAAAAATTCTACTTTCGTCAAATTTCGTAATTGAAAAAATTGAAAAAAAAAATCTAAATCTGTGATTATTTATTCATATGAATCAGTCGATGAGCTGAATTATTGTTACTTGTATGGCACATTATGAGGAATCATATTTAGTTGAGAGACCAAGAACAAGACACGTGTGCGAGTGATTCACTGCACCAAGTACTCAATGACTAAATTGTCAGTCTTTTTACTTTATACATCAGCAGACGAAAGAGAAAAGGGAATAGATAATGGTGTTTTTTAGCTTTAATATTAAGGTCGAAAATGGCATAATGTCAAAATTAATATCAGCAATGTGAATAGAATAATTGTTCTAAATTTAAGAAGAGATTGGGACTGTGAGATGACGTGTTTCGGAGATATTTGTTTTTAAAAAGTGTTGATAGCACGAGTGATGCAACGTTATTAATCAATAAGAATAAAAATATCAATTTGGAATTGATTTTTGCATTTTCCTCATTCGGTAAAGGTTAAGAAAGACCCCCCCCCCCCCCTCCATTGCTGTTAAAAAATTTAGGTTCTATTGTGCGATTGTAAATATCACAAACCGGGCTCTGGAACATCTCTTACCTTACCACTCCTTGCTTGAACCGGGACCAACGGCGTAGATGTGGTGGTGTAAGGTCCGAAACGCAACACATGTTACCACAGAACCAGCCAAGGGACAACACAAAGATCGTATCAAAAATGATCATGAATAATTCCTCCAATAGCTAACTCATACAATTCCTCCGACCCCTTGTCGGCAAAAAAATTATGAAAATTCTTTTTTATGAAGAAATTAATCTTCATGTGAGGACCGAACTCTCAGAGAGACCAATGAATCATTACGGTGAGGGGGGTAACACTGGGTTCTCACCATGAGCACTCAAAAATTCCAAAATTGAGCTTTAATTCCACTGTTCTTCGCACAATTCTCAGACATACCGTGTCCCGGCGGTATATCACTCATTCCACACGAAACTGAGCCACAAACAGCCGAAACCTATCGATCGTGCCCCCTTGTCAAGGTAAATACCTCTGACACCTTTTGTTTTGATGTTCCTTCGTCCGATATCTTTTAAATTTCATGTAAATAAACATTCGTTCGATATACTACCCATTTCTCGATGAGTGTATTTAAAGTGCGCTGAAATCCGAGTTGAAAGTATTTGTCTGTCTTCTGTGGAAAAAATTGAATTTTAGAAAATAAATTAAGATTCGTGATATAATGAGATAATGACTGAGGTTTTGTGATAACAATATTTTATTTATAAAATAATGCTGCTCTATGTACAAGATGCCTGGTCTCGAACACTGAAATCGAACGAATTCGGCCAATTGATAAAAATTCACAACGAAGCAGAACAAAATATATTCAATGAAAACAGTTCGTTGCGTCTGAATCTGGACGTTTTTTCCATTGCCCCCGAATTGTTCATTATACTTCACAGTTTTATTTCCCATCTCCATGAATGGAAAATTGTTTATGTTACATTATTATGACTCACACGCAACTCACATCTGCTTTTTTATCTTGAATAACTCAAATTATCACTTATTTTAAAAACGAATTCGACATGGGTAATTAATTAATGAAAGATACACGATTGCGTTTAAAGCTGATTTACCACGTTTTGAAGTGGTCACTACACATTTAGCAAATTATTCATTAAATTCATAAAAAGCCGGGACTCATAGTTTAGGAATGTTAGGGCAAAATGGATTGAGTTATGAAATTCAGAATTTTTATATTATTAAAATTTGGTATTTATCTTGAAAGTCGTTGACTTGAAGAGAAGATGTGCACAATATTTTCTTTTGTAAAGACTTCCAATTCAACGAAAATATTTGTCAACATTTTCTCCAAAAATCACCTATTAACAAGATAATTTAATATTTAATTATGCATGAAAAAGTTTAAAAAAAAACATGTTGCGAAAGAATTTTTTCATGCAACAATTATCGTTTTGTAATTTTTTTGAAAAACCTAAAGTATTCTATTTTGCCCCACTTTCTCCAAATTTCCCTCAAAAGAAAGTAGAAAATCAAATTTTTGAGAAACATAAAATCGGCGAATTTTGGCACCACATATATGCTTCCACGAAAATATATATATTATGTATTTTTTAATAAAAAATAAGGAGTCGATTATTATCAACTACTTCTACATCACGCCAGACACGAAGATTTTTTTTTATCACAATATCTATTGAGATCCGAAAGACTATCTAATTAATTATTCAATTTGAGATACAACATTTCGTTCTCTTACTTCTCCTTTTGATTGTGAATTCGTGGTCTTGATTATGACCTTCAAACTGTCGCTGAGATTAAATTACAATCGAGATTTCTGGAGTGAGTCGAATGTGTAGCAAAGTGAAGTTGAAGATTTACTGACAAAACAAAAAAAAACTTGTAAAAATCCACTAATTTCGGGAATTCGTAAGAATTTTCAGATCATTTGGTGAGTACCCCTATGACCAGGTCGTTGAAGTCTGAATATAAAATATATCTTTTTTAGTGGGTTTTGGTATTTATAAAAAAAGATATTCGCCATTCTGGGCCCAACTGAATAATTTAAAAGATATTCTCAGCTTATTCTGAATGAAATTTTGGGCCAGATTTTCTTCTTCAACTTAACAACAACAAAATGTTCTCAATAAAATTTCCATTTCACTAGGAAGCCATTGTGAATTCCCAGATTATCTTGCGAATATTCTTGAGGTCAGTTTAGGAGATAACTGTGAAATGTCTTTTTTGTAGTAAACAAATTTCTTCTCTACCAAAAATATATTCTGAACTCTACTCTCAATTCAATAGTTTGAAAAAATATTCTCAAAATACTCTGAATGAAATTACAAAATCATAAGAAAATCAAAATCACTTAAAAAGTTACGTCATAAATATTTCGGAACCTATATTGTTGAGAACAAAACAGAAAATATATTTATCCAAGGAAAATATCATCTACAAAAAAGATTTAACATTCTCCTCTCAACCGAACAGTTCAAGAGATGCCCTCAAAATACTCTGGACGAAATTATTGATCAGCTTTCCTTCTACCACTTGGCAACAAAAACCCTCTCCAGTATCAATTTTGTTACAAGTATTCATCGAATTCCCCTATTTCTATTTAGAGACCTCGACCAGGCGTTCGTTAACGAGACGTGTCATTAAATTTGTTTATTCATCCCTGAACATCATTCCATAAATTTCCTTTCCCCTCAATTGGAACGTGTGACCTATGCTATAAAATATTATACAGCATGGCAGTGATTATGCACACTAATTCATTCCACTTACACTGTTCTCCCCAGCGTTATAAACGACGCAACTACTGAGAATCGAAAAAATTTTCATCAAATACATTAGTCATTATTTAATTTCATTGCCTCATCTACATTAAACCTCGACCAATTACACAGATGATATTTATTCCACTGCCATTGAATCCTAATTCATCAAAATTAATCCAAACTACACGTAAATTTACAAATCAATAGTTGAAAGTATTAATTGATGGAGAACAATTATTATTTCAGCAGCGAGAGTCAATTCGTACTTTAAATATTTGAGTTTTATTTTAAACATTCTAAGGCATACTGAAACTCCCAGATAATTATGAGCAACAATTCAACTATTAATTCATCAATTAATTATTTATATTCTTTCGTTCTGCTCAGCATGGAAATTCAATGAAATTTAAGATTCATCAGTATTGCAGTGAATTACCCGGTGCCTTGAATTAATTGGTAAGAAGTAATCAATCAATCCGTCAAACAAAGTGCAAAATGGACTCTTCAGATATTTTTTTATATTTTTGCTGTTACCGCAAATTTAGGCATGAAATATTGTTTAAACATTTGTTGTATTCAGGTCCTACTCCATTGGAAAGTATAAGTGAACTGGAGAAAAATGTGCGCATTGACACAAAACAAAACTACGAAAATTTTGAAACATATCGAATAGATTAAGAAATCAATTTTTAAAGTAAGTGTACTCTGAAGAAAATCCACGAAGAATAATTATTTAATTTCCTAAAGCCTGAAAAAGGATTTTCCCAATTGAAAAAATTTCTAAAGTGTCCTTTCAGCCCTTCGCTCGCTGTTCAACGAAACATGAAAGATGTAATTGTTATTTTACCCCTCGCCGCTCCACTCGCTATCTCCAATCATCGATAACCCAATAGAAATGACATGTTCAGTGGTATTAAATCTCTTAAAATAATCGCCAACTCATCGTTTTACAATAGCCAATCTGTATCGACACAATAATTAGCACAATAGAAGATTAACCTTACGAAATATCTACAGCGCAAATATATTTTTCATCCTTAATATTTATCCTTTAATCTATAATATTCATCACAGTGCTACGGACACAAAAAATGTGTTCTGTTATTTATCATTTTTTTTTTCATTTTCTCCACTAAACGTGTAAATAATATAATTTCTGTTCCACCTGTCTTCACTGATGGGAAACCACAACGAATGCATCACAAATTTGTTTGACTTTAACTTTCCATTTTGCTTTTTTTTCTCCAAAAATAGTTGTATTCCAAAATATCACGCCTTTTTCTACTCGTTAGTTCGATTCTCCTTTCCATTTTTTTTTTGAACAGACTAAATGAAAATAAATTTATGTCAGAGAAAATTCAGAAGTTGACTGACAAAACGTCATTTTTTTTTTAATTTTACATTATTTATTTAGTATATGAGAGAAATTTATTGGAAGTTCTCTTGGTCTATCCAGATGATTATGCAACAGTTGATGATGTGATGACATTTTGCCACTCGACTACTGAATTAAAATCACCTTTGATCGTTGGATGCCATTCTTTGGATTCCCATTACTCTATATCACGTGTTTAATTTTCCTTTTTCACTCGTTGAGTACTACCCATGGCAGTAACATCTCGCCTGACAATTCTGTCCCACGATTTGACAGCAGATTTCAACAAAACTCCAGTTCCCCAATGATTAGTTTCTCTTCCAAACTCTTGCAATTGACAAATGGCAATTATTGACTACAATCGATTCATCGGGGACAACTCAATCATAGCTGCTTGGTTTCCTTTTGTATTCATTTTTTTTTCTCGTTTTTTTGCTGACGAAATTTCTCAAACTTCGACGCTGAGGGGAGGACTAGATAGGCGAAATGGTTGGCAACAACCCCACGGGAATAACCACGAGGCTCAGCACCTTGGTGAAAATTTGGGATTCGTAGGACCGTGAATGTAACTCCTCAACTCCTTCGGGGGCTCTGAGCCAAAATCGGATGCTGTATCGACGTCTGATTTACGACAAATTATCATTCGTATGTCTGTGTGCAAGTAGATACGACCTGATTTTCCAGACATGAATCTACAAATTTAATGGAGAATTATATTTATTTTTTGCCAATTTTTCATTAATAGGGGTATGCATTCTGCAATTGATGAAATTGTTTCATCATATCACAAAATTCCGGAGGAACTTTTTATATTGAAAACAATTTTCTATGAGTTACCTGAGATGAATGAGGTAGCGTAGTGTCTTATCCCTCAAAGTCCTCTGTCGCAAGAATGTGTGAGATCGTGGTGGCATATCAGACAGATCATAGAGTACAACAAACATTTTAACAACAGTGCCCAGAGGATTCAGTAATGTCACTTGAATTGTACCACTCCTCGGCACCTGATACCCCTTCTTCCCCAGGTTAATATGAGCCTAGAAAATCCACATAATAATTACAAAAATTGCTTACGACGAATGCACGAAATAAAATTCTGCAGTTGAGTAATGAATGCAGATACCACCGCAAACGAATAATTTGAAAAAAAAAAAGCAAAGATTTTTCAATAATCTTTCCTAGACTCTCATAATTACTGATATACAAAAAAAGGAAGAATCCTCAAAAGCACTTAAAAATGCAGACTCACAAGATACGCACTGGATATTTTATCTCTGGAGATAGTGTATAATTCTCTAAAGAATTAACTCTAATGCTCTACAATTCCGGAGACACTGCCAAAACGGAATTATATAAAAACTAGTAAACAATAAAAACAGTAAAATATGAATTCATCCCTTAACTCTATCTCAAGCGTTATCCCCAGTTCTAAAATTGCCAATTAGATTAATAAAATATTCTGAGAATAATTTGGATAATTGTGCCAGGATTCCATCACTACTAGAAAAGAAACTTATGTAGACAATGTTTTACATGTCTCACAATTCGAGCCAACTAAAAAATAAAAAAAGTAAACGTCGCGAAGAGAAAAATAAATTTAAAAAAAAACAAACTTACAAGATATGGACTCGACACTTTGTCATTATCCCCAAGCGTATAAAAAAACACTGTAACAGGAAGTTTTCGATGTTTGGGACAGAAAGACCCACTGGCCCCGATCTCAGCAGTGAATCCATGAACAGTGGAAACTGGCTCTAGTCTCCCATTGAGTGCGGACTCCTCGAAGCTTCCCAGCAGTGCATGGCTCTGCGGTCTAATTCTGGTTGAGCACAGCCTCTTGACCGGCTCAAATCCCTCCCCAGACTGATCAATCTCCCTGTCAGTCTCCTCCAACGAAACAGCCCCAGGACTGGGTGGTGTATTAAGTTCAAAAAGGGCACTCCTCTTCGAGGAAACAGTATTCAAACTGCTGTCATAATCAAAACAACAGCTTCCCCTCCTCAACGGAGCAGGACTCGAGGTTAATGGTAGTCCAGTTCTGCTGTGAAACACCATTGACGCAGCATTCTCCAAAGACCTTCTGAACCTCTCCTGCTCAATGGCAGAAGGCACCCTACAATCACTAGTCTCCTCCTCACTCCTCACCTCTCGCATCTTCCTGATCTCCTCCTCCACGTCGTCCTCCTCCTCCCCAATCGTGGAAGACACAGCTGTCTCTGAGGCTTCATGGTGATTATTAAAGTCTTTAAACTTGTAATTTGTACTATTCAAAAATGAACTATCCCCCGAGCATTCCGGATCATCAATCAGTGGCTTGTAACTCTCCATCCTCCCGGACGAATCAGTCCTCCTCTTTCCCTTCTCCCTGCTCTCACCCTGTGCAAATTTCGCCTGATTCATAATCTCCTGAAACCCATTAGCCATCTCGATCGAGTTCTTCTTCTCCTGAACCTTCCTGAAGAGCTGCTGAATTCTCTGGAGTCGTTTGTTCAAAGCCAAAGGAAACTTGTCCTCCTCCAGCTGTCGTGATCTAGTCGATTTAGAATCATTCGTCATAACGTTACTCCCATCGTTCTTCATTTCTTTGCTATTTACAACTACTCGAGGTTTTGTTCCATTAGAAATATCCATCAATCCCTTTCTATCGCCAGTGGTTCTCAATATCGCTCCCAACAAAACATCAGCTTTATTAGAGACACTTTGAAGGCAGGGTTCACTAGTTCTCTCGACTCTGATGATGTCCCCATTTTGCATTGATTTCCCACAAGACCGACATCCGCAATTTTCAACAGCATTCGAGGTACTCTCGACCTCTCTGTGAATTGGACAGACACAGTCCTCTCTCTTATCACAATATTCATCGTCAAGGGGTTTCTCTGATCTCTCACGACGACGCAGAGTTTTCACTGGTGTACGACGTCTACCCGATGGAGTTCGGGCTCTCAGTACAGCAAGTACTTCGTCAAATTCACGCTGGCTAAGCTCCAAATTGCAATTTTTTAGTTTCACTGGGTTGCAAGCTTTCGCTTCGTGAGGCTTTGAAGTTAAGTCCTGGATACCCTGGGGCGTTTGGGGTTTATCGGGAGTTGGAGAGGTATTGAGGACCCGTCCCGGGACTCGGCTGATCCAGTTGAGAATTCCACTGTCTTCCTTTGGGGGTTTGGTCAAGTCCTTTGGAAAGGAGAGCTTTGACATCAGGTGGGTCAGGTCGGATGGTGGCTTCTCGGGTTTTTCAAGGCTGTAGTAGATTCTCTCGCTTGGGGCCTTTCGCGAGGACAGGGAGTAGTTTATGTGAACTGTGCAGGGGAGGGATGTCAAGTCTTTTCGTAACGTCGAGGGTCCGGGGTTGGGCTCGTGAAAGGAACTTCTTTCGGTGAATGGATTGATCACGAGGTTTGGCTCGGAGCTGATTGAAGAACGCTGGGTTGGGGCTTTGTGGAGCTCTTTCGGCTCGAAAGGCACGAATGATTGGGGCTTTGGGTCCTTTACGCAATGCTGGGGAGTGAGTCCTGGAAGAACAGGGGAGAGATCGGTTGAAATTGTTGTCTTGATATCATTCGCAGTTACTGAGTGCTATCGATTTTGGAAGTCATTTAATCAGAATTCGTTTTTCTCGTTTCAGTTTATCGAACGATGAATTTAAACAGATTTAACCAGTTCAATTTGTCGCTTGATGAATGTCGTTCAAGATTTTCAGGGCTGCTTAATTTTTCATGAAATACAGGTGAGATTAGGAGTGTTTCATTCGCTCACTCTGTTCAAATGCTGTGTCGAATAAAAGCGAGTGGTAATGATTGTTTTTTAAAGTAAACCTATTAAATTGCAAGGATCATAAATTTATCTTTTAGTCCGATTTCCCATGTTTTATCTTTTTTTTACTTTTTGAAACAGTTTATTAACGATCATCTTTACTTACTCCAGTGAAAAATAGTAAAGAAAGGAAGAAAAAATTGTACCATCAGATTTTTTCATTTACCCTCTACGAGATTTTTGTTCAATTGAGACCCGTTCTATAAATGATTTGTGGAAATTAATTAAAAAAAAATTAATACGCCAATACCAAATTGAAAATCAATTGAAAGTCACTTACCAGTCTCTGCTTTCGCCTCCCTCCTCCCTTCTTCCTCGCACCCCTCAGAATTCGGTTTGTACCTCTTCTCATTATTCCCCTCAGCCTCATCCAAACTGACTTGCGTCCAAAAGTACCTCTCTAAGCTCCCATTTCGCAGATAGGTCCTCTCGAATGCCCCCTCGAACTTCTCCCGTTGTCCATCACCCCCAGCCCCGCCAGTAGAGACTTCACTGACTGACGCCAATGGTACTGCATTATCGCGGGTATCCGGAGGTCCACAGGGCAGTGATCTCCTGCGTTTCCTCTCACCATTCTTGATGGACGGCGACGGAGGACTGCCCTCCTCCTCCTCACACCTGCAGTGATGCTTCCCAGGCTTATTACAAGGCGTCTGTAATCTGTCATCCACCAGAGCTGGCAGAACAAGTGCCGATTCCCCAGAATGAGGCAGTGTTGTCTTGGTAGGTGTCAGTGCCCTAGCACACTCTAAATCCTCTTTACTCTCCACTGCTGGATGCAGAGAACACTTAAGCTCAGGAATGTCTTCCATTCGTGGTAAAGCCCAAACAGAAACCTTGACTGAATTTCCATCGCCAATGGAAGCCAGGGGAAATGTGTGCTCCACCGGTACCTCCCGAAATTTGCGAAGATTGTCAGAATTGTAGGGAACTACTCTGGTTGCCACATAAGTTGGCTTGGAGCCATTACTCCTGGACCACCAGGCTGCCACTTGACTGAAGTGCAGACGTGAACGGACGGCCTGATACAAACCTTGGGAATTCATCATCTCGGAATTTTTACTCGGTACAACACCAATGCACCAGTACTCAAGCAGCATCTCAGTGTTTGGCCATTGATGAATTATAGTGGACGGTATTGGTGATACTGGATTGATGCTGGTCGCTGTTGATAATCCACAGGGACAGTCATTGCACATTACAACCTCGATGCACAAACTGGAGCCCATGGACACCCTCTCCGCAATCTCCTTCACCAGGACGAGATATCTGTTGCACTGTAATTTCATTTTTTTCATGTGCTACTGAAAATCGTCATTTTACGGAGATTTGGGCGCCGTGAACTGATGATTAACGAAGAGATTGGTTATTTCTTTTTGTCACACAACGATAAAAGTATTACCTGGACGCGTGTGATTATAATTCTTGGTTTCACTTCGAATTATCATCACATCCACATTGACTGGATAATTATTTTATCGCTTGATAACATATGTTATGTGCCTACACGCATCAAAAGACGATTGTTTCGAGCCCAGTAACCTAAAGTGCTATATCGAGCTTAGGGACCGTCCCGTTTATTGTGAGGGCATTTTTATTTAAGAATCTGTAAAAAAAAATTATTTCATTCCCTGAATTAAAAACTTGGAGGACAAATTATGATTATATAGAGAAGCTTAGTGGGAATGGGAATTTTTTTTGTAATTTAGTGAGTTTGAAATGAATAGGTGTTTGCGTTTTTTCAGCTGTTTCTCCTCGTAATAATTTTTTGACATTTTTTTCGCTGTAGCGAGAGGGGCCCAAGCCCCTCTGTCGGGGCTATGTCCCCTAGGGCCCCTCTTTTTCACTCTGTTATTTATTGGGGTTATTGTCTATGCGATTTTCAGATAGCATACGAAAAAAAAACAAGTTTCGACACTCGGCCTAATGTTTCAGTTCACCCGCGAACAAAATCGGCCGCACCTCGGCCCTTGTGGCTCCGCCTTCTACTAGTGATTTTGCACTCAGTCGTGAACTGGCGCATCACGACCTTGTGACGAAAATATATATTCATGCACTGATTGGAGGATGATTGGGGGGTTGCTGAGGTTGATGAGGTCGATTGTGGGGTTTATCTTCAGTGATGAGGGCTTATGATCAGCGATTGGGGGGCTGGGGTGATGGGTAGTTACCAGATAGTGCTGCTTGTCACATGTGTGCTGATTGGGACCTGCTTGGAGGGGTGCTGCACAGTGGGGACCCTCTTTGTAGCCGCGGGGAGGACCCTGAATCCTTCCCTCACAGACTAGGACTCCTAGAGCTCGGATCACACTCAGTACACATCCGCGGTTACCAGACTGCGATGGGGGAGACATACTTGGTGGCGGGGCACCTGCTATTGCTCCAAGGCAGTGCATTTCTGCAAACATAAAGTGTTGAAGAAATTAGATGGGAATATTCTTATTAACAGAGGTCCCACCACTGTTTCAAGCACCCGAAGTTTTTCATGGAAACTAGCATTTTTTTCCAATTCCGTCTTTAGTTATAGATATTAACAACCGTACACATCCGAAAAGATTGAATAGAAAATTGTAGCTAATTCATTAGATAATCTAATGGATTTGAATCTATTTTTCTGGTAGTTTTTGGACATTTCTATTGAAATTTGTACGTAATATTCAGTAGAAAAATCCATAGAATTCAATTTTCCTATATAACTTATTATGTTCAAATAGTTTCTATGGAATTTTTTTGATTGATATTATATAAGTCTTTCTACTTAATCTGTGGGTTAAAAAAACAAAATAGAATTGAAAAACATGGAAAATTGTTGGGCCAATTAACTTTTTACGTCTGAAAAGATGCCAAAAATTGACGATTTTCAATTAGAACAGTGAAATGAAAATTGTTATATATTTTTCAAATTACCATCACTAATAGAAAAAGTAGATCATAATGAACAAGTTTTGCACCTAATTTTTCATATAATACGGTTATTAAAAGTTTTAAGTAGCAAGAATAGAACACATTTTCATTGACAATATCATAAGCTTTAAACAACATAAATTTCCACTTTCATCTAAATTAAGTGAATGAAATTATCGATCTTCTCAGTTTCACCACTTCACGGCACACCTAATCAATTACAAAATTGTTCATTGAAAAAATTCATCGATTGAAAGAATCACCTTCAAAGTTACCGAGACAACACTCGGTGAAACGTTTTACCAGCATCATTGCTCTACAATGAAGGTGAAAATAATTAATCTCCTCGTTCATAAAACTTTTATGAAAAAAATGATAGTCAATGTTAACGAGATAAGCATCCTTCAACGAGTGATCGCGCACGGTGGTTCAGATGTATTTGAATAAAGAACCCTCGGCGGCATCCAGCCGCTCACAGAGTCCCTTTCTCGTTCTACCCATGAGAAAAAAAAACTGAAAATAAATAACCCGAACGGAAGAGAGAGAGAGAAAGAGGGAAAGCGGTTCAGGGGTGAGTGTACGGGTGTGTGTCATGCGCAAAGTCAATCTCCCCTGTGTGTGCGTTAAAATTCGGCTCCAAAAATTTTGGGAGTCTGCGCGGCGTCATCTAGGGGTCTAAACAAAGTGGCAACGGTGGGGCAAGATGCTGATGACAACAAAGGGATAGGTCTGGGCCAAACAAATCGAGATTTGGCAAGTTTTTCTTGAGTGATTTATATTTACTTCAAATGGCTTTTTAAATGTGAAAACGTTGCGATACTGGGATTGCAAATTGAAAAATAAATCAGAGACCTATTTTTTTATTTTCAAAAATTATGAGAAGCAAATAAATCTATCGACGCTTGAAAACTTCGAACCTTTGTTACGTCATAAATTCGGTTTTTTCAATGGGAATTTAAATTCTTGATTACATTTTTCTTACATCTAGTTTTAATTCAATTCAAATTAATTAAATTAGCATAAATATCTATTTTGTTTCCATTACTGTAAATTTGAATTTATATAAAACAATTTTAAAACATTATCGTTACTTCATTGCGCCGGCAGTTGGGAATTTTTCCTTTGCTATTAGACTTTTAAATGAGACTTTGAGGGAGGGAGGCGAGGTATAATTTATGAACAGTAAATTACTTTTTGGAATGTTCCGAAGTGCGTAAAGCACCTTGGTAGTACGTATACGGAGTTGAAAGATCGCTCTCGAATAGTATCGCTTAATACGAGTGCGAAATAGTATTTTTCTGTACGGCTTCTCACAATTTCTCGTTTGGAATAGTACATTATGTATCGAGGACGATGAGTGGCGCATAAGTCCGAGGGTCATATACGATTTTATGTTGCCAGGAATCAATTAATTGCGAGTCATCGGTTGTCATACTGCCGATGAGTAAATTTATTCTAGAGTTATTCTTATAATAAGTCCGAGTAAATGCACGATTTTCAGCCGACGCGAAGCCGAGGCTTAAAATTGTGCATCTAAACTCATACGAGGACTATGTGCCGCTATCGTCCGAGGGTCATATACGATTGTATGTTGCCAGGAATCAATTAATTGCGAGTCATCGGTTGTCATACTGCCCGATGAGTAAATTTATTCTCCTAGGAGAGTAAGTAACCAGAGGC
>JAPYZM010001334.1:0-19304 GCA_030522845.1 Psyttalia concolor
ACTACGGCAAAATATTATGCCGGACGGTACCTTATGGGGTTTTTTGCTCGCGTGGTTGGCCACCTCGCCTTCGGCTCGGTTTGCCAAACGCCACGCGAGGAAAAAACCCCATAACGACCGTCTGGCAATATACTATTAATGAAGAACTTGGTTGACTCAATTTGAGAACTCGTTGTCGGATAATTAATTAATTGTTCTCATAGTTCGAATAAGTATAAAATTTCTTGACAATATATTTTGCTCCTCACTGTGTGATATCTTGCTGTTGATCGCAAAACCAAACTTTGATGACATGATATTTTTTACGGACAGCATTAAAATGATGTATGTGGTAATTTTATTGCACTGACTATTTATGAGTGTATGTCTTCTTGTATCAAATAAATCACCTTTGTCTAAAGTAGTTTTTGCCTTGGAGTAATGTTGGGCTTTAGTAGCTGAATGTTTTGACAATAAAATCCCACGACATGTTGAATTTCATGGAGGAATACTCCTAATGCTGCTCATACAAGTAAAATAAGTAATGACCGAAATGAAGCACATGTGAACTCGTAACTTTACACACCGTTGAACATCAAACTGCTCGTTATAAAGATGGGGCATATAAAGGAGTTAAGGGTGTAGTGGAAACAGTAGAAAAACTGTCTGAAATTGAGACACTTTTGTTCTCTTTTTCGAGATGTTTGCGTTAATGATCGGCAGTGATCATTAGGGGAGAATATCTCTGTACTGCTCACCAAAAGGGAAATGCCAGTTTATATTTTATATTTCAACTAGAGTGTACAAAGTATTTTCAAAACTTCGTCGAATCATAAACTGGTCAGGAATTCACAAAATATATCGAAAAAGGAACAAACATTATTATATTTCGTTGTATTACTTCAATTATTTACTTCTGAGAATATCAAAAAGTAGAAAAAGAATAGAAAGACTTCAAAAATTTTACAGTCTTTTAAATGATTTCAAGTATTAAATAGATTGTAATTTTTCAACAATTCAATCTTGTTATCAAATACTTCGTTACCACGTGAAGAAAAAAAAATGATCAAGCGGATGCTGGTGGAGATAATTGGGGATATATTTGGTTCATGTAATACTCTAAATGAGAATCTACTGTAAACGGTTATTTAAAACTAAAACAACTTGCCTGTTACTGGTGAGGGCTTCTGCGACTTTTGAGCGTCTTTTTCCTCCTTGTCGCAAGGCCTCGACATTCTCAGAACACAGGGTAACCAGCCGAGAAACAGTACTTTCACCTGAGTACAATATTAACACATCATTATGCTAGGACGGGTTATGAAGACAATAACTTGTCTCAATAATCAATGAGGACATTACCCATTCAGACATTTCGTGAGTATCGGAGTTGCGATGATGATAGTTCAAGATGAGAATTGTGCTGACCACGCTACTGGCGACCATGAACATTATACAATTGAAGTATGTACCTGTAAATCATCGAAATGGATAGAATCACAAATTTGCTCAGGCCTCAGAATATTTGGGTAACTTGTTAGATTGATGATCTGACATTTGCGAACTAAATCGTCTACATGTTTTGGTATTTTTGACAAATGAATCCGCAATATGATTTAATTTGAAAAATTATTTCCACCACTTATTAAATTTTGAGATTTATTAATGGAAGCACTCATTGCTCGAATAAGTTTGATAATATTTATTAATCCACGAACAAAATAATTTTAATATTGCCAGTGGACAATCAACGTATATATGTATTAATTTCAATGAAAATAATCCAAACATGAGAAATCGAATACAACGTTTATATATAATATTTGGGTAAGAGAATTTTTTTCTACAAATATTAAAACACACACAAAACAACCACATGAATTAAAAATGTAATACCTCTCGTGTTTCTCATTATTAGCTATCGACAATATCTCATTATATTGAAGAAAAAGAATTCACAAAAAAATAGATTAGAAATTTTTTCATTCCAAAAGGGATGCGTAATTCGAGCAGTTGGAGCCAATTTTAACTGAAGGAAAAATTTCCAGGGAAAGGTTTCGCGGGGTAAGGTATTAAAAAAATTTTTCCCTGAAGAAAAAAAAATATTTTCCTGAGTTGAGCATCCTTTTAAGATCTTCTGGAATCTCGTCGTGAGAATTTTTTTATTTCCCGCGCGATTGAATAACAATAAGACTCACCTAATAACGGCACAGCGTCGGACGTTGCTGGCATTGTCTCAGCAACCATGTTCAAGAACACTGTGAGGGACAGGAGAATCGTTACCCCTGCAAAGGACATTATTCTGAGTAATTACAATTCCCCAGATAAGCAACCCTAATACAAATAGTCGAATGTAGCAAGAGACACGATAATTGTTGGCTGTAACTAGCACACATGGAAAATCAACTAACAGTTGAAAAACATGACACTCAAAATGAATGCCCAGATGAAGAAAATGGAAATTTGACCACGAGTCAAATTGAACAATTCCATCAGTGATTGGCACTGTTCCCTCTTTGGAATTCCATTTTTGTTTTTCACGTTTCTATGGCCTCCTGCGTTTCCAGGGAAAACACGGAGGCAGACTGGTAATTGTGAATTGGATTGTTTGATTGCACGGCTATTGGACGAGAGCGACCAGAATAACCACGAGCTAAACAATGCAGAGGGACTATTTTCAGATATAAATGAACTTACCCAGGGACAATTTTTCACCAGAGTCTGGTGGCAGGGTGAAACCAAGTACAGCCATACTGGCAATTAGTACACATGGTACTATTAAATTGAAGAAGTAGTAGAGGGTCCGTCTTCTTATGATTACGACGAATGTTATGTCAATGTAGGGCTCTGGGCAGCAATTGTAGTATATGACATTTCTTTTACCAGGTACTCCTGCAGATAGAAAATAAAAATTTCAATAATTGTATTTTTTATTTTAACTGTGTCAAAAGTTGTTGTTTAAAATCGTGTCTTCTCGAAAAGTTCAATTGCTTGGAAAAAAAAAATAGAAAAAATTAATAAAATTGTCCAACGAATTCCCTTCATTTTTTTATTAATTTTTTTTTGCATTCAAAGTGATGCCAGTATTATATCCACTTTATTGATAAAAAAAAATAATTGAAACAATTACAAAATTCAAATAAGCGACAACTAAAATATTATTAATTTGTCGGCTGTGTAACAATAAGATGTTACTTCATCTTCGAATCACGTCTCGAGCGTTTGCTGCCAGGTCGGCCACGTACGTGAAGATTATCAGATTCGTTCGAGGTCAATCCACGAGCGAATCTGCAGTGAAGCAAGTATTCAGCGGTGGTACATGGAAAGAGTTTCAGAAAGGGAGGAAAAAGGATAAAGCCTATATATCCGTATATCCGCGAAATAAAAGAGTGTAATGGAGGAATTGAGAGGAGAATCATGACCGGAGGATTCCCCCGCATGGAAATCTAGAGCTCCTCGGTTTTCTGGAGGCTACGATTTTTATTATGAAAATATGGAGACATGGATGATGGTGTTACGTGGTTCACTGGATGTTGTACTTGCCCAACAAATCCCATTCGCCATTGGTGATGAAACTGCTTATATCTCCACCTGCTTCGTCCTGCAGTTGGAGATCGAGCTGTAAATAAAAAAAAAATATATGATAAATTCAGTGGAAAATCTAGGTTCTGAAAGGAAGGGATTTTTTCACATCCTTTGCTTCTCTTGTCTCAGCTGCACATTGAAATGCCAATGCGATTTAGATGCCGGCTAAATTAACAAAATTGTGACGATAGGATTCGAAATAAAAAACCATTTGGAAGCCAATTTGTTTTGCTAATTTGTTAGCAATACTTATACCCATTACAAAAATTACTGTTATCCATTTTTTCCGTGAATCAACTCCTCCTTCTATATTTAATTGGCAATCATCGGAATTCTCCTCCACTTGATAAAATCCTCGGAAAAACCGGCAAATACATTTTTTTTCCTCGAATGTGCAACATTTCTATTCATTGTTTTTCATTGCAGAAAGTTAATTTCTCGTCGTTAATGAACTGCTCTCTTTTGTTATCACCAGCAGATAAAACTCTCTCAATGCAAGTTTTTATGGAGCAAGTCATTACGATGTAAAAACCTCAATTACATCTCTCCAGGTCGAAGCCCTGGGCTGATTAATTAGGGAGACGTTTCACTTGAATCCACCTCATCCGAACAAGTAGAAAATTCTTCTTCTTCCGGATATCTTGAGGTACAAAGAAAAATAATTTCTTTTTCTCCGTTTCTTGAGTTTCTGTTATGGGGGAATATTCTTAAGGCACCCATTATGGATCATGTTCCATCCTCTGAGGGTTAAAATTGGGAGTGAAATTGAATTTCAAGTGGAGATCGCTTCGTAAAAACTTGTCTGTGGAGCTGGCTGAATTGGAGAAAGAAATTCCAAGTTTTTATTTATTAAGAATTTCTCGGAGTGAAATGGGAACTTTAAATTCACTTTATACTTCCAATGAAAGAATAATTCTTGGGGAAAAATTGTTCTGATATTGATATTAGAATACTTCTCATTCTATAGTCTTCTCGCGTTTTTCGAAAATTTAAAATTATCGGAGACTATTAATTAAACCCAATAATTTAATTGAAAAAAAATAATTCGATTTATAGTTTAACATTGAAGAAATCTCGTAAAATATTCAAGTGTTCCGTTAATTGGAGGATGGAGGAAAAAATTCAATTGGACTGCTCACCCTAATTCAAGCGTCGTCTCCTCGACTTTCCAGGTCAAAATATTCAAACTCCACTAATAGCTAAACTTACATGAAAATCCGTTGATTCAGAAATAGTTATTCTTCTCACTTGAATCCCCTCAGCGAGACGTAAATTGACATTCCCGAGTACCCCCAGACACAATTACCAATTTACACCCTGAAATGTTAATTTCACCCGTCTAGACTCGGATTTTTATTTAAACATTCCTGCCGGCATCTGCATCCTCCCGACAAAAAAAAAATCACCGAATGCATGTTTTATTCCACGTATCCAACCTCGACCTACTTTGCACTGGGCGATCACTTCTCCTCTCTCCGCCCCAACATCCGATAGGTTAATACGAAAATTCCAGTGTCGCATCGCTCGTTGTGATTTGCAGCCCTGCCGAATCCTGACGGATGAAAAAAAAAGCTCAGCAAGAAGTTTAACACATTCCTCCTACCCTCTTGATGGGGTAATACATCGCTCGCAAAGACTGAGGAGCCGTGAAGCCGATTGGCAGGTTAATAATCGATTATAAAGGCAATTACATCGTCCCATTCTCACCCTCTCGCCGTCATTCCTCCTTGAAGAATTCGAGTCTCGGGGATTTTGGATAGGAAACGGAGGGTTTCAATCGCTGCGCTCAATGGAATTTCGCTTTATCCAGCAGATTCATTTCGTTTGTGAGTCAGTTCAGCGTATACCCAGAGCATCAAATTTATTTCCTTTGGATTACCCAACCGAGAGTCTTGTCGGCAGCACGAGTATTTGATTTCAACTGCAATGTACGTTTCTCGGATTGTTCTGTTCTGTCTCTTTTCGTTGCCAGTTTTCTTGGATTTTTTTTTCTGAAATATTTGATTTAGGTAAAGCGATTGCTGTGACGCCCGGCGTGTCATAACACTCGGCGACTTGTCTCCACAAGCGGAATCTTCTTGCCGATTTTTTTTTCGCTGAATATGGAGGATCTAGTGGTTAATAATGTTATGTGAATTTTGACATTGTGATAAATATAGTAGTCGTTAAAATTTCACAGATGAAATTTGAATGTCAACCGAAGCTAAGCATCAGGTCAGATCGAATCCTAATTCACATCTGCGAATCTCGTGATTGAAAATGAAGAAAATATCAATTCTGCGAAAAATATTCATTTTAACTTTATAAACTGCCCAAATCTATCAATCCCAATAAATATTTCATTCATTTAACTACTCTAACAAATTATAGATTGAATAGATTAATAAAAAAATGCAGTCACGCACGTGTAACAAACTTATATTTTTTCCGCTGTGTGATTCCTTTGTTCAGCAACTTATCCATGGATTTCAAGATGAACAGAAGAGATTTTAACACCTCTAAATCATCTGTTTTATGCAGAGTCAGACTTTTGGGAGCGAAGAAATGTTATTAATTACCTGAAAACCGTCGTAGGTCCATGAGCCAAATTTCATCTCGCAGCGTTGATCGTCAAATGGAAACCATGTGATATCGATCTTGCAGGTGCTTTTGAAGATACCTGGTGGTACATACAAACATGTGCCATTGTCCTTGACGACTACGTTTGTTGGGTAAGTGCCGTCAAAGCCCTCGTCAGCACTGTAAATTATTTCAAAGGTTAGAATTCTCGAAATTCACGATTTTTCGTCAATCCTTTTGAATACTCTCGGGATCAACACACGCCACAGAAATCCGTAGAAAACTCTACTATATATACTCTTTGACTGGTTCTGCTGAGAAAACTTCGTTAATATGATTTAAGAGGAAGAATATCTAATGAAAACTCTTTCATTAAAAAAAAACATGAACGTGATTCATAATAATTTTTAATGGAAAAATTAAATTTTAATGGAGATATAGTAATATAATTTTATCAATCGAACATTTTTCTGACATGAATTTAAGACAGTTTTACTATAGAACTTTCAGGTATTTCGTTGTTTGAAATAAAAATGTGTTTGGCGGAATTATTTTATTTTTCAATGTGTGTTCACTCTATTATTTTAATAATTTCATAAAAAAGAAGAAATATAAAAAGATGCTAAGCAACTTCACTACAACTGTTCATATACCGTATGAAATCATGACAGTCCCAGGCATCCTCAAATATTCATAGAACCTAATGGATTTGCACGTGGTAATCATTGATAAAATATTTGCCAATGGAAATTCCAAAAATCCTGGACGACGACATGCGCCCAGTCCCAGGATAAAGGGGAGTTTGGAAGGGATGAAGAGAAGGGGCAATGGTACTCGCAAGGTTGAATGGTTATATATAGTATATGCAGCCCTACATCCATGGGCGGCTGAGGATTGGTTGGAACTTGGCCAGTTGGCCGCAACCCAATCCGTTATTTCATTCTTTTCGAAATCCCCCTCCGATGCACCCCCACATCTACTCCTGCTCGCATACTCTCATTCCCCTCGCCCCCTCGACCCTTTGATACCAAACCCAAGGTGTACTATATGTAACAGGCCCACTGCCCCGCCCACATTTCGCTTCTTTTCATCACTGAGAATTTCCGGGATTATATAGGTAAGTGATGTCTCTGTGTCTGCACGTTTATGTCGATTCAATCGATTTATTTTGTTTTTACTCTTGCCTCTGAATGGAGGCAGGAGCACGCGACGGTCTTTGACTTTTTTGGATTTTACTTGGAAGTGTTGGAAAAATTTTGTGAAAAGGAGAGAATGATGTTCCTTCAAGTGAGAGGAAATTCCGATTTGACATTTTATTTCTTAACTTGAGGATGAGGGTAGAATTTTTTTCGACACATTGAGGTGAAAAATTATGTTCGTAACTCGTGAAAAAAGTGGTTTTTGACTCGTAGGATTACATCACTCGCCTTCGGCTCGTGATATAAACCTCCCACTCGCCAAAAAAATTTTTTTTTCACTTGTTACGAAATATACTATTTTTAAATCTTGATGATATCATCAATTTCCAACTCATTGACAAAATCAAACAATACTTCCAGCGGGATTTTCAGCCAATGGGCTCAATTCCATAATTTTTATTGTCACATTAATTGCTTTTAAAGATTAGCTTTTTCAACTAATTATTTAAGCGAAATCTGTGATCTTAAATCTTGATAATATTTATTTCTATTTGATCTAAATAAAACTTGCCCTCTAATAGTTTCCTTCCTGTGAATCGAAAAGTTAAAATTCCGGTAATAACCCAAATTTTTCAATTATTGTTTCTCTCGTTTTTCCGTTGACCAACTCTGCCAGAGCGTTTTATTTTCCCGAACTGATTGAGATCAATGTTTACCTACCACCAACAGAGCCACCATTTTCACGTCAATAAAAGCACTAAGAATTTTATATCGTATTTCATATTTTCCCCCGGCCACTTGCTTTGGTCATTTTTTCAAGTCCTTACGGAGGCTCTCACCCCCTCTGTAATTCCTCCTCTTCATACCGCCCTCTCATTCACGACAGGCTATGTTCCGTGTGAAACGCCGTAACAATGGGTCGACGATGCGGGCGGGTACGGGGCGGGGTAATTAACTTTAATAACACTGTCACTTCGTTTAACGAGTTACCTTATGCGCTAGCTCCGCCGCGTCGAGCCTCCACTGACAAAAACAATTTAAGATTAAAAAATAACCGAGGAAATCCGTGAAAAATGAAGAAAGAAATAGGGGAAGAGTAAACTAGAGGAGAGAACCAGCTTTAGTTGTGAATAAGTCGACAGTGAGTGGGCGGAATTTTGCAATGTTACGCTTATTTTCAAGCCATTTTTGCAAGCTAACAGATGACACCTGATTCACCTAAATCTAATTATTTAATCGTGAGATACAAGTGTCTTTATCGGCTCGTGGACATTTCCTACAACCAGCGCTCACCCCGCCCATCTAGAGCAGTTAAATAAAATAAATATTTAGCAACAACTTGGTAAGTATTTACCTAATGACGACGATAAGGAATTTGAAGCAGTGCGTAATTCCATTCGACTATCTCATTACTTGAATTGATACAAACTCCCTTCAATAATTTTCTATATAAACCAGTCAAAATTATAACGAAATGTATTTTGCGAAAAAATTTTTCATTTTGCCAATTTAAATATCATTTGATTTGTGATGTTTAAAAGTTCAGAATTAATAATGAGTCGCGAAATTTTAAATACTATTTTCAATCTTCACTCAGGCCTTTATCGAATTTTCGTTGTTAGACCTAGAAACGTTTTACAAATAATTCGGAATCACTCAAGATGATTTCGCGAGCCTTTTCCAAGATTGAGAATAACCAAACGGCTCCCAATACATCTCACCCAATTCAATATTGTAAATTCCGTGTGAAGCTCGGAACAAAAAGATTCGTCTCGTAATGAGCGGGTGATTTGGCAGAGAGTGAGCGAGTGGTAATAGTTTCACAGCAGTAGTACACTTACGGTAGTAGGTTTCAATGGTCCTAACCCATTTGTAACACGATCTAATCATCCCCCGGAGCCGCCCCTATCGAATCTAGCTCCTGCATCTGCTTTCTTCCCAGCATTGCAAGCTGCAATCAAATACCCACCAAACGGATTCCCTGTATTGAATTGGAAACCATTCAAATCTAATTTTCGAGCCGGCTTGGTACACTTGGAGAACGATACTTCTATTAGTCACCGGTTGTAGCCTGCGCTAAATTATGGTTGATACGCGATAGGCGGAGAACAGACTCAAGAAAAAATTGCAGGAAAAAAAATATCAAGGAGAATATTTTTTCTTGAAAAATCCGAGGGAAAACGATAATTTTTAGATTTATTAGTAGCATACAAACATTTCAGATGATTAACTATTAATTAAATGAACTAAATCTCTGATACGATTGATTATGTACGTTTAATTTAGATTGATCTGCTCGTTAGAGAGGTTCACCACGAAAAATTATTTTTCAAACAGCCAACAACCGATAGAATATTCAATAGAATTGTCTACTCACTTCGCTAAATATTTCTATCGAATTATTTTCCTGTGTGCAAATAAGTCATTGTTATAAATTATTATATTTATAGATGTTGTAAGCATTCTACATTTTTAGGAATAAAGCCATAATTTCATTGAAAAAATCGCTCCAGGGTAAGAAATTCCGGGAATTCGCTCTTCTCCTCATCGAGTTCCCAAAATTAATCACTTGAAATTGTTGCCACAATCGATACCCCATCGGAGATATAAAATACACCGGAGGTGAATTCGGAAAGTCCCAGTGCCTCCCCGAAACTATTTGCTGCATCTCATCCGGTGCTAATTACCAGGATACTCAAGCGGTAATGGGTGCCAAGCGTTGGCAGTGGCCGCTATACATTACAACCCCGATTCCTCCCCCTTCCCAATAATTCCACGTGTCGTCGAAAGTATCGGGGCTACAATCTGCCGGGACCAACAACCATCGGTTAGTACTATTGCCACGAGATCTGAAAGCTCAGATGGTATTCGCTCCAATGCTCGAGCGCTTGAAACTCATTACGTATCGACAAACAGGAATTTAATGCTTTCAAAGTTGTCAAGTGGAAGGGGCAGAAATCCCGAAATGTCGGGAGGGGGGGAGAGGCAATAGGCGGAATGCAAGTTGCCTTTGGCTTTGTTCCAAATGCCACCTTTTTAGCCCATACCATCTTTCCTCTATTACCCCAACACAACTCTCCAGCCCCTGATGCATAGACTTTCATCACCACAGGCCCATCTAGTGGCGTCCAGAGTGTAAATCCATTTTGGCATTCCGGAAGTGGGGAAGGAGATTGGCCCAGACAGAGACAAAAAGTTTGCTCAACTTTAACGAGTAGTTGTTGAAATTTAACTGATGAGAAATTTTTGGAGAGTGACGTGGATTAATCAGCGAAATAAACATCGCTGTGAAATCTAAGGGCGAGGTGACGGTGAGGAGTCAATTTAATCAACAAAATTATAGTTCTTGGCCTCTTGCGATGGGGTTTTTTGGCTCGTATGGTTGGCCAGTGAATGCCAGGTGAGGCTAAGAAATGAATATATATATTGAAACTACTCGTAGAAGAACTGAAAAAAAAACCCCAGACTAATTAACTCAGAAAAATAAAATCCTATTGATTCTTTCTGCAGAATATTTGCCATAGGATTGTTCAACAAATTGACAACGATTATCCATTAAATTTTTTTCATATGAACCCCATCTAAACTCGTTTTCCCCCAGTGCTCCCCTTTTCTTGAGTAACCCCAACAGCCCCCCACTGCCGATACATTTCCGTTTATGGCGGGCCTGTCTCCCCGTGTCCAGAATGTAAGCCCATTTTGTCATGCACGGAATAAGGAAAGAGGATATGGAGGACGATCTGAAGTGCCTCGGGCTTCATTCAGCCCGAATTGTGTGTGCATTCTATTCTGGAGACCTTCAGCGGCACTAATCGCGTCAGGGCAGGGCCCATGGATAATGTATTTCGCCGGTGGAACCGGTATATACCTAGAACAAGCAGAAATGATGAAACAGAGAGGACAGAGGCAGAGGGCTAGGGTTGGAGGAGAGGTGAGGGTTATGCACGCGTGGTGGCCTAGAATCGGTTGAGAATTCGGGGATCGTGTGTATTCGGCGTGTCAATGTGTGCTATCGATGTGTGGGTGGGGCAGCGCGTCTGTATTTACTATTCTCCCGATGTTAGTTGTATATGCAAGATCTCAGTATTAGCAATATCCATGATGGGATAGGGCTGCATGGAAAGGGAGATGGAAATGATGTTGGCCAATTGGGGAGGGGGCCTGGTCTAACCGTTCACCAGTGAATGGTACGAATGCCTTTGGGTAGATATGGGGCGTGTATATCTGACGTTTTGGAAATCTTCGAGGACAATTCATCCTGGGCTTCCTCCAGCCAGTGCTCAATGGGTCAAACATACTGTCTTGGTTTATGCAGATGCACCTGTGGAGAACCGAATTGGGGATTAACTGGTGAAGATCAACACAATTGTGTTTTGATTAGGGAGAATGAGTTGCTGGGGGATTGTTGGGGGATTGCTGGAGACTCTCACGCTGTTGGGGACTTAGAAATACAGGAATGAAAACACTGGCGGAAGAATTAATTAAAATAAGACGACGGGGGCCAAACGAACGGCCTCCGGTTGTCGATAAATTAAGGCCGCCTTTGGTTGGCAATCACTCGGAAATGAAAGTGTAGAACTTCTCGATTTCTCGCTCGTTTTGAAGCTCATTTAGAAATCTGGAAGATGATACCTTATTCATCTTAATTTCGCTATTCAATCGGGAGATATTGACGATCAATCGCCTGTACCTCAATAAAAGAAAATTTACTATTATAGAAGGAAATAACTTCCGCTTGCTTTTTTAAAAAATTCAAATTTTGCCCACTCACAGGGATTTGCGTCACTGCAGAACCGGATACCTTGATTAAATTTGTGACTGATATTACTAGATGTTTTCACAAAGTGGGCGTGAATCCTGTGTGTGCGTCATTGGGAGTAATTGCCAACATTCACGATTCCCATGCCCATCTAGCATTTTCAACCGCCACAAATATTTTCCGGGGAAAAGTGTGAGAGGAATGGAATGGTTTTATCGGTTGAATAATGAATCCTGAGGAACTCTGCAGAGGTTACATATGCGGCAGACTGACCCCGACTGCAAGTTACTGCAGAAACATGAGGTGGGTTTCGATATACGTGCGATACCCTGTCTCTGTGGGACTTCAGAATTATATGGAGAGTATATCATTATTTTATACTTGGGAATTTTCATTAACTGACGAATTAAGTGAAATATAAGAGAAAAAAATTTTCAAAGATTTTGGCCATAGAAAATTTTTAATTTGAATCTTAAAAATTCATCGAAAATGTTTATTTTGATTCCATTATTCCATGACCTTATGCAACATTTAATTTCAAGATTTTTATTCGTTTTCACGAAGTAATTAAGTTAAAAAGTCATGATTCTAGTGATTCATCTAATTCTGAAATTTTAATTGTAACATTTCAGTGAAATTCATTTCATCAAAATATCCACGGAATGTTCCATAAATTTTCAACAATTCAGTAAAGTATCGAGCCCCCTCTCAATTGTCTTTACTCCTCTATCATCTTATCTACCACAATGGAGCCAAGTGCAGCTGTGCTTCATCTGCAGAGGTCTGGTAAAGCGTTCTGCGATGAGAATGCGGTGACTACCATGAGAATCTCATGAGCTCCGGTATCGCGTTTCTCTAAGCACTAGTTGACCAGATTTCAGAATCTCTCCAACTACCCCTCCCTATCCCTGGCTTTTTCCTTGCGATTCTCGGCAAGTGCCCCAGTACCAACGAACTAATCGAAATTCACAGCCTCCGGGGATTCCCAGGGAAATTCTTGGAATTTCTGGGGAGAGTTTATGCCTAAAATATGTTAACAATTCTTTTTTTTTAATTCTTAACTGGAGGAAGATTGCGAATAGGTATTTCATGCAGTTGGAGCCAGAGTTGGAGTGCCTGAAATTGTTTTGATTTTCTTTTTCGATGGGTCAGTAATCATAAATGAATGCCCTCGAGTAAAAAATGCACACCTTAACTTAACAAATTATTAATTAATTAATTTTAATGTATTAACCGTAATTCAAATATTTTATGGAACAAAATTTGCAGAATTTATGAATTCTATAAAACATTTTTTTTCGAAAGATAAACGATAGGCAATTTCAGGCGAGAAAAGACTACAGAAAGTAATTTTAAATGAAGAATAATGATAATAATTCCATTGAATTTTTCCAGTGAATATATCAATAGAATTGTTTAGTCAATTGGCTAGGATTTTCATTAAAAATTTCTCGTACGTAGAGTGAAATAAGTATATAGGATTATCAATGCATAGCAAAAATTCTGTGAAAATGAATAGAAAAAAAAAACCCATAAAAGCGTCATTTATCGCGGTATAAAAATGAAAATTCATCTGATTATGCTGAGACACGTGGAGATGAGAACACACATTGTCAAGCTCAATGTAAGCTCACCTGTTATACATAAGAACATCGGGTTTCCATAATCTGTGGGGCGGAATCCTGAGATCTTTAACTCCACCGTACTGCGATACGTTCCACCTCATGTTGACGTCATTCCATTCCTGAAAAAGAACGAATATGAGAAGAAGAACTTCAAGTTGTACGAAGACAAACAATATACACTGGGAATAAAAAATTCTTTTACCAAGTAAATTGCCTTACCAGAAGTAATCGTGTACAAATATTGTCATTTGACGTACCCACGCTGAGAGAAAAATATAATTTTGACAAACATGTTTACTTTGGACAACCAAAGGCTGGAAATTCTCATCATAAACATCGCTTTGAATTTTTGTTCGAAGAATATTTGATTGGCATCATTAAATTTTTGTCTCAGTGAATATTTTGTTCTGTTAACTACATTTACGTGGCAAATGAAAATATTTTTCTCGGTTTATTTGATGAATTCAGTATATTTTATACTTCAGTGAGGGGCTGGCCATTTCAACCCGCAAATAATTTGTTTATGCATGCGTCCCTTAGAGGGACACATGAAGCAAATTTGTAAGTTTAATTTTACAATTTCTCGACAGGAGAAAAAAAATTGCCAACTGACTTCAGCAGGAAATAAAATCTAAAAACCAAACTATATTTTATACTAAACTAGGAAATAGTAGAATACATTTGTATTCAGACCGTAATTTACAATTTTTTAAATAAATTCAGATATCCCGCTTTGAACCTCATTTACGGACAGGAAATTGTGAACTACTTTGAACAAACCATTTCTATTTCTTCCATTCAAATTTTCTGTGGAAATTGAAATTTTCCGTTTTTATCTGGATCGAATCTATTTCCTTATTCGAGAGCCATTCCTGTTGAATTTTTTCCTACGAATCACACTATTGACTCTACCCATACGAATGTATTTATCCTGGGAGATCAAGGCGCATTTTGCGACGATTGGATCACGTATTTGAAGGTATGTAATAACTGTTACTAGTTCGAACAGCGTATGCTCGTATAACGAAATCGGTGGGAATCGCCTGAATACGGAAAATTTATAGTCATTGGAGCGAATATTCAAGAAAATTTAGATTATCTGTTGAGAAAAAAAAATGATGAATTATTTCTCAAATTAAAAGATATAACACAATTGTTATACAACCTAATTATTTCTCAAATCTATATTTCTTCTTTAAAAACATAAATAAATGTATAAAAAAATTGTCAGTATTTAGATATCTAAATGTCATAATATGGCAAGATAGATAATTATTCCTAACGATAAATGCAATCAATTAATTAATGTCCGCTAGTGACTAAACTAACTGCCACTAACTATTCTAAAATTTTTATCACACATTTATATTAACTGCAAAAAATTCTCATCAAAAATAACGAATAATCTTCACAAATAAGAAAAAACAAAATTCAATGACTATTTATCTCATTATTTCAAGACAATGATCATCAAATTTTTACTGGAGTTGGACAAATCATCGAAAATATTTATGTATTCAATTGATTGTCAAATACATCACGTACTAGAGTAGGAATTGGATCCAAAAATCCCGGGATAATTGCATTACTCTTAATCTATCGTGCATTGAAAACAGCCGTTCGTTAACCCTCAGTATCAAATACAGTCTTTTTTCAGTGAAAATATTTCTGCGCTCCCCAATCACCTTTGCCCTGCGCACTCATTTGTGTCACGCCCCCCGCCCAACACTCTCTAATTGTCTCGCAAAAATAAAATATTCAAATGAACAAGCAAATTCGTGATAATTTTTCCAAATACATCTGAATTGTAAGAGAAACGTGACAGAGACATAATTGACTCGGATATACACCCCCTGAGGTACCTAAAACGCGAGTACAGAGTAAGAGTTGACTAACCCTCCCCCCTCCCGACACATTTTCCCTTTCTCCATGCCCCACAGTCCGGAAGCAGAGATGAAAATGAAATTAAAATTTATTTCCATACAGAGTGAGCCCCGGTATTCCAATTCCAGTTTAATGCCCATCCAGATCGCTTCTCATTCGTTTTATTTTCGATGAAATATTCAATGCTCTCATGAGAAATATTTTTATGAATATTTTTTGCATTCTTGATGCAGCACCGTTCAATGACACTACATCATCTGCACTTTAATTCACGTTCTGAGGATTTAACAGTAGCCCGGATAATTCATTTGTTCCCTCTTTGCTGGTGAAATGGGCGAAGAGAATGGGAAAATAGTGGAAGGAGATAGTGAGCCTTTTGAAATAGTTAATACATAGCCGGCTATCGGGATCGAAAGGCGATTGCGAATGGCATGGAATAAACACCCAGCGAACCTTGCCCTAAATTACGGTAGCCAAGAATACAATTGCACATTCTTTTTAGTTTTGCTTTTCCTTTGTATTTAACGATGGTGGAAATTTTCAGGCGATTTCCACAATAAAAGATCCTTGAAATGCCAGTAATTTCGAATAGATGCCAACACTTATCGCGAGATAGTGAATATTCGTGCGAAATTGCTTATAAATTTTGAGGATGTTCGGCTGAGAGTCCAATCATGATAATTTCCGTATTGTTATCGTAGGTTACTTCCGAGAGAAATCAATTTACCAGAGTGTAATTAAACTGAGTAAATCATTTAAAAAATGGTTAACTCTCGGAATTTCAAATTCCTTGAAAAGTCACAACAATGAATATTAATAATTGTTTATCTATGGAATTAAAAAAAATGAAAAAGATTCGAATAATGAACGAATGAATTAATACGAAAAAATGAGTAAATGAAAAATCATTTAAATAATTTCTGTATTTAAATTCATCCAAAGTTTCAATTTTTGACTAACTTCCACATTTGCTGCATCTGACGGAGCCCGAACAACTAAAGTTTCTGAAATAATTAAAAAATTAATGACTAAGTGGACGTTGAATATAACCGTTACTGGAATTTCAGAAAATTTGTAATAGTATGAGTGTAAAAATGAAGACAGAAATAATTTAGTCGGTTTTTGTATACTCATGGCAGCCGTATATTACCCTTCATGTCTCATTGTTTCCAAACGTTCCTCATCCGGACTACTGCAGTGTCTGCCCTGAGGGTTATCCCTCCGTTTTGTTCTGTTTTTCGTTTACATTTTTTTAATACCTATCCCTTTCATTCGTGTCCCGCTGAGTCAAGAACCAATTCGTGGGATTTATGGGCGAATTGGAGTCTTGGAAATGTTTTAATTAGCAACATTTTTTTTCTGGCAATTTGTCAAGAGGCGGATGAATGAGAAAAAATTGATTGGCAGGCAAATTGGAATCGGTCAGATGGTGGATTGCGCGATATAGCGATGGAGGGTGCACTGGTCACGTACCGATTCGGAGGGACGGGTAGAGGATATTAATGTTTTTGTGGGTTCCAGTAAACACAAAAGTTGCGTCTGGGCGAATCTTCTAATGATCTCTTCAATTAATTTTAGTAAGAGAACGTATGACTATTTGGGTTTTCTCGGAAGTCAAGCAATTTTTCTGGAATTTCGTATGATCGGCCTCTTTATCATCGCATTTGCGGTATTTTCCATATTTTAAGAACGAGAAACTGAACGAAAACTAAATTCAACAATGTAATTAGTAATTTTGAATAAGTAATTGATATTTCCTTTTCAAAAGTGATTAAATGCATTTTTTTCAGTTTGCTTTTAATTAAAATAATTAACTCATTCTCCAGATTTGTCGGGTAAAAAAATTCGACTAGGGCGCGTGAAACCAAGAAAAAATTTCCTCAACTTTTCTTCCTCCTGGAATACTCTTATTACTATCAATTATTCAATTTTGTCCAATCATTTTCCGTTGCAGTCATATGAACGTTCTTTCGATTCTCCCAAATGATTACATAATTTCAGAATGTACAGAGTTCACGTCCCTCGAGGGGTTTAAAAACACTGGGAATATTCATTTGATGAAACAAAGACTGATCGAGATGATTTTTCATTCTATTTTTAATATCATAATTTGAAGTAAATTAAATTACTGATTATGATGAATTGGAATAATTTACCAGGGTCTGATTTTTCATCGAAAAAAAATCCTTCATTAAACTTTTATTTTCCACGATAATTAATCTTATTAATTTCATTATTCAAGACGTTTGTTACAATTTCTGAGAAAGCAACCGGAATTCAAAATACAAATTGCCAGATTGATAAGAGCATTTTATTCACCGACTAATGTGCAAGGTAATTTCAATAAATAATTTATTTTCAAAAGTAACGAACTTTTCCGCTTACTCTTAATTAAAATAATTCGCTCCTCGTTGTTAGGCGGGATAAACCAAGACCAAATTCTCGGAACTTGTTCTCCCCGTAGAATACTCCATTACTATAATATCAATTATTCAATTTTGTCCAGTTCCTTTCTCTTGTTGCAGTCATATAAATATTCCCCCCTCCCTCCCGTCCTTCCAAATGACTACATAATTCCAGAATATAACGAGCTACCGTCCCCCGAGGTTCGCTAGGAGTTCCCGAGTTTCGTTGACATTAACCAAATTGTTTTCTCACTCTTCATGCGAGCGCAGTTCACCCCCATTCAGGTTGCCGTGGTCTAGCTGCATTGCATCACCTAACGCCGCTTGCAGATGTGCATTTCGAGTTTTCCAGGAAACTTTAATTCCGCAGGATGAACAATCGCCATTAAATTCAAGGATATGGGAATTACATTGCGAGAGATTGGAACACGTAACGAATCGATCGTTGAATGCAGCATCACATGCTCCCACTCTTTCTCTCTCTCTCTCTCCCTCTCTCTCTCCTCTCTCTCTCTCTCACTCTCCACCGCCCACACAAACTCCTTTCTTTATCTAGATCCAAGTGGGCTGGAGATACCGGTGAATTTCACGGAGCCGAGCACTTCGAGAAACATTAATTCGAATGTACCATCTTCGTAGGGATTTCGTGGTAATTCTTGTTTCACTTTAAATCCAAATAAATTAGATGCATGCTTCTCCCTTTAGATGAGAGATTTGGATGTATTCCCAGCGCTCTGCACCCGGAATAATATAAATTGATTAATTTCCAGGGTTTACTCACTGCAATGGGTTCACTAGGAGTGCTTGCCAAAGGAAGTGAATCGGGTCAGAAGATGAGAATGGCCGATCATTATTTTCGTTATTAAAGCCCTGCTGGATTTTTATATTATTTTCGCCCCTGGATTCCCCAGAATTCTACAGAGTTCCTACTCATTATAATCGTTTACGGGGTTACTCATTATGGCGGAAAATAGACACGAAAAATTATGATCTATAGATCAAATGAAAGATCAGATTATTTAATATGTCGGCAATTAACTCTCTTCCTGTCGAATCTTATACTACCCAATTCCCGTTTTGTGGATGAAAAAGTAGAATGTTAAACACCTTTTCTTCTTCAATTCATCGCTGTTGCAATAAATATACATCAACGTCCGGCATTTCCTCTGGAGTCCCTGTTAACGTTATACATCTCATGCCTGGTAATAGAAATTTCTCTTTGACTCGGAGAACATTAAATGAGAGTCATTCAGTAACGAGAAAATCTCAACCTCTCCAAAATGTTAAGTACCGAGAGTCTGACTGTTAATAAGAAACTTATGAGTGTCAATCGTCCCAATTAGGCGCTATAATCTTGGGAGGAACTCGAGAG
>JAPYZM010001336.1:0-20228 GCA_030522845.1 Psyttalia concolor
AGAGAATTTTACCGTAGGAAAAGTTTTGCACTGGCGAGGGCTTTTTTCCCCATTGCCCGGTGTACCACACCGCTAAATTCGTTTCCGAGCACCACCACAGAACCTCCCCTCACAGAAAACCCCCGCCCCGCCCCCCTCGACAGTGAGAGGTTTTTCTGGGGGATCCTGCGAGGGTTTTTCCGAAAGAACCGTCTCTTTTCTTCCATCCTATACCTTTCATTCGTTTCTTTCTCTCCGCCCTTCCTCCTCCTGGCCCTCCCTTTCATTTTCCTTTTTCCTCTTTTTCGAGTTGAAAGAAAAATGAATGAACCGAGTTTCTCCTGGGGTATGTTCTCCCCGAGGCGGGAGAGCGTGATTCGGTACGAAAGCGGCGGGAGAGTCGAAAGCAGTTTACCTCGGTAAGAGTTGAGGATCCGAGGGAACTACTATGAGAACGGTAGTGGGGAAAATCGAGACTGGAAATAAGATGAAAAAAATAAAGAGGAAATAATAAAAATAAGAGAAAAAGAGGAGGGAGGAGGGGGAGGCTGGGAGAATAGAGACGGACGGGAGATACTTTTCTTCGCACTGCGTTGCGGTGAAAGAGACTTCCAGACGTCCGATTGGGTTTTCGTTATGGGAAGGAAAATAGAGAGGATCGGAGGAATGGGGGGGGGGGGGGGTGTAATAAATAGTGATTAAAATTGGGGGTGAGGTATTGAGAACGAGGGAGAGATAGAGAGGGAATTATCGCAGGGCTTGAGTTGACCTTCAGGTTGACACGAAAAATTCAACACTTCTGTTTTTATTTAATTTATGTCAACAATTTTTTTCTTTATCTCGTAAACAATTCTTTTTTTATCTTTGGGAAAATTAATTTGGAGTCGCCAAAGGGTGAATTCGACCCTCATTTTTTCCCCCCAACGTTATCTTTAATCGAAAGAACGTTAATAATGAAAATTTAAAAAAAACTCGAGTGCAGTAATCATCGAACAGCCTTCAATCATTGATGGTGGGTGCACGTATTGTTTTTACATCCTGGCAATATCGATTAAGCGTTATTACCTTCGGTAATTGTGAACGGATAGAGGAAGAAAAAATGTCATATGGACTATATAAATTGTTGTTTTTAATTTCTCCCCCTCGTTCCAATTTATTTTTTTTATTGGCTTTGTTGTTGGGGATACCTTTTGTTTACGCACTATCGCTTCGTTGGTTTATTGTTTTTTTTTTCACACAACCAATTTTACTCCCTTCTGCAGTCTGGCCCCACTCTCCCACTCTCTCTCCCTCTCTCTCTCTCTCTCTCTCTTCCCCATCCTCTCACTCACTCTCTAACCGCGAATGAATCATTCAGAATAACGTCTCTGCAGGGTGCCGGGATTTTCATTATTATTTCTGCCCTCATTTCTCATGATTTTATTATCATCGGTAAATTTTAATGCGGGCGTGAAAACAAACATTTGTGGAGAACGGGTGAAATGAATTTTTTTTTTCGTCTATCATAATATAAATTTATGTGAAGTTCTGTGAATGGAAAAAAGTGTATTCAGCTCTTGCAAATAATTAAAAATATTAGAGAATTTGGAGGGAATTTTTTTCCTAGGAAAGGGCCAAATGTCGAAGTGTGACTATTGTCGCTTAATTTTTTAATTAAGACTGTCAATTATTGTCTCAATAATACTGGCCAGGCCATCCCCACGAATTGTTTGAGTGACCTAAATTTCCTCAGCCCAGAGTAAATTACTTGAATTACGGTAGAATACATCCACCTCGACCAGGAATTCTGGGGTGGATGTGAGTAGATGATGAGCATGGTAAGACAGAACAATCTTTGGCCCCCGGGGGGGATGACGTTCTATTGGCAGTGTGGGTAAACAGGGGTTGGTGGTAAGAAGCAGAAGGGGGAATCGAACTTGTAATAAGGTACACCGTCGACCATTCGCTTCAGAATCTCGATTGCTCCCTTGAGGGATTACCCTTGAGAGTTGAGAAAAGCTGGAAACCAAGAGAATAGGTATAGAGATACGTAATGCCCCCTTCCCTTGTAGTTTCTCAAATCCATGGCATCGAGAGTTTCTCGTGGAAGTGAGAAGTATCAAGAATACTTGAGTACTTAACAAGGATTTCAAGAGAATTGTCAAGTTTATCGAACATCATGCTCTTTTCAATTATATTTAATTCAGGAGAAAATGTTAGTTGTGGAGAAGTTGAGAGCCAGGGGAATGAGTAAAAATTACATTTGTTTTATTTCTGAAACACTTGTTTCCGCAAATGTGCCATCATCAACCCTCGAAAGTGCAAGAAAAAGGGGGGGGGGGCGGGTGAGAGAAAAAAAACTGAGACAGAAAATTGTGAAAAATTTGTGACAATAATTCTCTCAGAACGATTTTCTGATGAAACATTTCTCTTTGTCATCGCCCTCTGTTTTCACCAGAAACATCGGACAGAACAACCGCGTCAACAAAGGGATGATGCCAAGAATAATGAAAGGGCATCTACTTAAAAAAAACCCCGAGCCATGTACACTCAGATACACGCGTACAAGGTATGAGAGGATATTTTAGTTTAGGGACGAGATACTTTCTCTCACGGCCTGATGCTCTTGTGGTTTTTTTCATTAAAAATATTCCTGTCCCACAATCTTACCCTTTTTTTTTTTGTTATTTTTATCAACCCTGGATGAAAAAAAAAATGCGTGCTATTCCTCCACGTCGTCCCTCCTAATTGAAAAAGACAGTAATTTATCGCTTGACTGCATAAACTCTTTTGACACAGCAACTCCTATTGTTTCATTCAGGCCAGGGATGAATAAAGCAGAATTGGAGGTAGTGGCTGTGGCAAAGAGTTGAATCATTGAATAAATGAGAGACCATTGTAAATTAAATCAAGACTATTCTATCAAACACCTCCTCACCCGATTGATTGTTCCCATCGTCGTATTTGAATTTGCCGCGCTATCACCAATTTTCCCCCACCCATAACCCAATGTTTTTTGTTCCCCGCCCATGGTTGTCACGTGTGTCACACTGCGAATGAATCCGAACTTGACCGATGAAAGTCGGTCGAATGAGGGGGAGAAATAGTAGGGAATACCAGAGCAAAGGTAATCCCCATTGTTTCTTCTGTCTCATAAATCCCATCCGTCCAACCTCCACCCATTTTCCCTCCATTTCCTGGCCCTCACTTGTCCATTCCCCTTCAATCCCTCATGCCCACCTTCTCTCTTCTCTTTACGCCTCGAACCTTTTCGCCTCACATATACCCCGAACCATCGACTTTCCTCAGCAGCACGCTCCGTAAATCTCGTGCCAGCTGTGCTTTACGGGCCACACACGCAGTGTATACCAACCTCCTAACCCATCATCCTCAAACCCTCCCCCTCCTCCCTCCTCTCCACCACCTTTACGTTTTTCCACTCGCTCGGGTGCAGGAGAGAAGGGACTCCCTGACAAGATTCTCTGTTCTACCAGAGGGTTATGTCTACTGTAGGGCGCGCCCTCTGTCGGACGCGTCACCTCAACTCAATCTTCTCGCCTTATAAGGGAGAGTAAACAGACGAGGTGATGACGGGAAATATCCGGATTAATGATACTGAATTATAGCAAAGCGACGGGAAATCCTCGACGTGATGTCTCGAAAAAAAATATCTCATCTCAATCTATACTTGGAGATCATTTTTAATATTTTACTGGAAAAAAAATATCTAGGGTTTTTGTTTTGTTAAATAAATATGCTTGCAACGCGAATTTCTAAGGGATCATTCTGGATAAAAATTTGAAGATATATTTTTATTTGTTGCAGATAGAGGACGCCATGCTGATGTTCGACAAGCAGACCAGCAGGCACAGAGGTGAGTCTTTCTCCTCCAAATATTTCAATCTCTCGTTTATTTACCATTGAACTGATTACATTAGCGTTTATTAATGGTTTCTACTTTTGATGAAGTGCAACTATCCCCAATACATCCTACATTTAACGAGCATGGTTCAGATAATGGATTGGTTTATACCGCGGGCTTGTAATTGGTAATTACCATAATGCGTGTTGAGGATAAGGGAAAGATAAATACCATCAGTATCATTTTCTCGGTTTACGGCATGAGGAGAAGGCCATATTGAATCGACCCTTTCGTCTCGGGAAAAAAAAAAAAAAAAAAAAAAACGTATAACTGCAGTTGAGAACGAGACCGAGAAATTTTCCCTCATTGTCCGCAATTTTTTTTTTTTTTCACCAACGGAATGGGAGTAAAAAAATATTACTCTCCCGGGAAACGAAAAATGAAGAGAGGGAGGAAATTATTTCAATGATAAAACCGAGAAGTATGAAGTGAATATAAAAAAATAGTATGAAAAAACGTCAGCCATTATAGGGGTCCACGGGAAGCTCCTGAATGAATGAAATATCGGATTTTCCCACCGCGTAATATATCGAATCTTTCATCCCCATCGTTTCCTATCAACCTTTTTCACATATAATCCATATAGATTTTTTTTTTTTTTTTTCGTTGGAGAAGTCGTGCACTCGAATACATTCACATTGCGGGCATCAATTCATTCCGACAGTCGCGTTGAATTGTTGACAGTTTTTTTTTAAAAGCTCCCGATAATCGTCTGATCTCGGCCGTCTTTTACGTAATAATTGGAGTAATAACAATAATCTGAGGGGCTTTAAAATGATAATTATTACTCATTACGTGGCAATGTTGAGACATCCATCTGCCGAAGATATAAAAATGTTTGCAGAATTGATTTCCCATAAGCGAATGGATCCACCAACTCATCCAAATATTGACCAAAAGTTGATGTTTCTATCCACGTAGGCGAGAGTGCCATCCGTGGGGAGTAAAACTTCCATTTACAAAATTGGACAATTGAGAATTCAATTAAAATATTAAAATCGTTGAAAACTAGAAGTCAACTTCTGTAAAAAAACTTCAGCTTTCCGTATTCGCTGGTGAATTCTGGTACATCATAACCACCCAACAACGTTGAAATCCTTATTTTTATTCATGAAATTTCAATAGCAACCAGCCATGGAATATTTTGTGAAAGGGTTACCCCCATCGAGAGAAGAATAAAATTGTCAATGTCGAGTGGAGTATCAGAAGTCTCTTTGAAAAGCCACTGCCGCGTAATCTCCATCGCGGTGACATCCAATACCATTCCCACTCAGCTTCTCTCTTATACGACATCAAACTATATCTTTTACCCATTCAGAAATCTCGCTTGCCTGGTATCAAACTCGTTCTTTACCGTTACCCCAGATCCTCATACCGATATACACCTATACGAAACACTCTACGGTGAGCTCCATTCTTCTCATCGTTTTCAACTTCTCTGAGACCCACCTCTAGGCCATTGGTTGAGTATTCAGTATCACAATTCTCCTTACAGCATCGAGAGAGAGGGAGAGCCCCAGAGAGGAATCGATTTGAATGAATTTTCCTGATACAGGAAATGTAGGAGAGCCAACAGATTGAAGTACTTACGCATTTGCACACTCCAAGTCAAATGAAAAATCATCAACAAAGTTCTTGTCTGGATGATCGGCTGTCTGATTATTGGCTTTCAAGATTTAGTCGTCTGGAGAGCGTGAAAGGGTGAGCGTGGACGGAGGAGAAATGGAACATAGTTAATCCAATTATCGGAAGCACCTGCTGGAAGTTTTAAAAGTTCTTGCGAGGAGTGTAAAACCATGTCCACATCGATTGCAATGAATAGTCTATCTGGAGCATTTACGACTTCATCGAGATGTGAGGAAGTTGACATCAAATTGGATGATGCATACAAAGTTTCGAACAAAAAGTTTACACAATAGGACGCAAACAAATCTGATTAAATCTATTCTTCGTCGTTGGTACTCATCACTTTTTTTCAATTCCTGATGGGAAGTAAAGCTGACAGAACTTTCAACATCAGAGCATGATAATGATTGTTTAGCATTCCAATTGTTGAGGACTTATCAAAGATTCGAGAATCTCTAGCTCTCAGCCTTGGCAAAATGACATCTAAATACCTGAGGGTGTGACATAGTCCCTGAAACTCGGCAAGCCTGTGGGTGCCACAATCCGCGAATATGTAGCATCGTCTTGAGCAACTTCGCTGCAATATCTACCCAAGAAGCACCGAGAGCAATGAAAGCACGCATTATTTTGTAAAAACTCGCCCCCTTTCAATTCGCAACAGGAATCGAGCTCCAGCAATGCTGAATTCTGGATGATTTCGCGTACCGATGGGACGTGCTATGATTTCCGCGTGGCTGAGCACATCCCCAGCGGGATAGAGAAAGGGGCAGGCCTTGAGGAAAAGAAAAATACTGCGGACGAGAGGGAGAAGACGCTGTGAAGAAAAGAAAAGAAACGATGCCGAGAAGAACCAAGAAAAAAGGAAGCTCTGAAGAACGATTATATGAGCTTGGCTGGCCAAAGGATTTTGCTGGTACCCACCTCGGCAAGTCGAGCCACATGTATATACCTCCATAAATTGCTAGACCTTCTGTGCCCTAGCATCCTCCCACCGAGGAAAGATAGACGACTAGAGGATTTTCGATCGGTTATTGGACCCTCATACGGGTTTGATTCTCTTCTGCTTCCATCCTTTGACGATGCATTTGCCTTCTCCCCCATCCCCCCCATCTCCATCATCTTGAAGTGCATTTCATCCCTCCGGTTTAATCCCTTATAGAAAGGGCCCACGGCGAATTATTCACGCTCGTTTACCCACCGTCAGGATCGTTCATCGGTGTCTCGTCTGCGCTTTCCCCATCAACTCTTTTTCCGCGTCACGTGATAGAACCTGGAGAATTCCACAGTTCATACCCCACTCTACGAACTTCTGAAAATGTCTGGGTTATACCAGAAGCCCTCCCGCTCTCTCTCTCTCTCGCCACCCCTCACTCTTCTGGTTTGACTCGAAAGACCACGTCCTCGTCGTTGAAGTGCAATTACTCCGTACACACCCAGTGCAAGGGAGAAACTAGAATCTCCAAAGTCTCAGGCGGAAACTTCCCGACGCCGGATGTTACGCCCGGGGTTTGACGTAATCCAGCGTATATCGAGAGGAGCCAGAGTAAGAATGTTCTTCCCCTCGCATTTCACCCTCTGGAAGTGGGGTAGGGAGGAGGGAGAGATGCTTGTACGCTTCACGGACTGTTGCTGCAGATGATACAGATATATATACCGTACATACCAAACGACGTACTCGTGTCGGCACTAACTCCAAATCTCCCTTTGTCTCCTTCGGGATGGCTAAGGGAGGAGAGGGAGTAAGGGGCAGGAGAAGGTGGAGGAGGCAACAGTGGTAAACCATGCCAAGTACGTACCACAGTGTCTCCTTAGTTTCTGTTACTCTTTAGCCAACGTTGCACCCGAGATTTTCCGTCCTCCTGCTGCTGCTGCTTGGGAAATAGTTTTGCATGACTTGACATCTAAGTTGGGAGTAGTTTCAGCGTGGGAGGAAGGACGAGTTCTTTATTTATGATAATATTTTGAGGAGGTGTGTTAGATGCTTGGAGATAATCATCAGGGGGTGGATAATCTGTAAAAGTATCCATTCCAGACGCTTATCCCCAACATCACTAGTAACTCAATGAATTTTCATTTCTGAGCCATTGTGAGCGAAAACTATGAGTTATTGTGAGTGATGATTTATTATGAAGTTGTTGATGGGAGATTTATTGAGTGAATTACAAGGATTATACACCATCGGCTCATAATCCACTCATAAGTTCACAATGCTGAAAATTATGAGCCAAAAAGTCATGATCTTTCACGACTTACCATCACCATGACCAAGCTGCTTGGATTTTCACTCCGAGAGTATTAGTGAGTCCTTTATTTACGATAATATTTCGAGAAGGTGTGTCAGATGATCATCCGAGGGTGAATAATCTGTAAAACTATCCATCTATCTGGTCGCTTATCGCCGGGAGTATGTGAAGCTGAATGGATTCTTTTTGGGGAAGCATCAGGATTGCGAGAGATTGGTGGTCGAGGAGATTATCGTAGGGGATTCACGAAATTCTTTAAAGGGGAAGGATTCTTAAAGGAGAACCCGTGATAAATTCAGCGTGCAGGGTAGAATATCTTCTCAGAGACAAGCAGATATATCAGCTCTTCCTCGGAGTAATCATCCCAGAAGCGATTGGAGACTCATTTTCTGCGGATTCCGTGCAACGGAAATTCCTTAAAGCAGTACATCCGTTAAAGGAGTATCACCATCCTACCAGAAATTCCTCGGAAGCAGTGGATGGCTTAAAGGATCAATAGATCAGCCACCACAATGCAATTGGAATACTCATAATCATTGGTATATTGGATTTCAACGGAACCCCAGCTTATAACTTACAAAATGGAGATCAACCAACTACGATTATCAATCCATTCAGCGGATGATTACATCGAAAATATCCGTCTCCACGCTTTCATGCTGAATCTCTGTCAATGCAGCGATTAGGAAAAACAATCTACTTCATATACAAATACTTGCATGAAACATGCCCATGGATTATCAACTGCCGGTAATACCTCCTATTGACCATTCCAATCACAGAAGATTAATAAATTGGACCATTCAGCTCAAATCATGATAAAACCATAACATGCTCCAATTGTCAAGCGCATGCATCCCCATCTTGAAAGCATTGCCAGCTGAGGAAAACTGAAAGGGGAAGAAAAAAAAATTGAAGTAGGAGAAAAGTCAGAAGGCGAAAGGCTTTCGGTATTCTCGTGAAGTTCAGAAATATTGAAATGCTCTAGGTTCCCGTGTCTCCTTGAGATTTTTCACATCGCTTTTATTTGTCCCTCCCACTATACATACATCTCACGATTTTTATACTTCATGCGCTTTTTGCCATTCTGAATTCTGCCATGTAGTTACTCCAATGTTTGATAAATCCACAATATCGTGTGAGAATTGAAAATATATATCCACCGAGTGGAGATTTTAGTCTCGAAGAGTAACATGCTGAAGCATATTTGAGCACTGCATCAAGGCTCATTCTCCTCTGGTATGATGGAAAAAAAATTAATTGGAGAACAAAAATGAAATAATTTATGTTAGCAGATGGCAGGGATGCAGCAGCTTGTTATGGCTCTCGTTAAATTCTAGCTGAAGGACTATAAATATTCATTAATGATCCAGCAGGATCGGTGTGCATCCACAAGCTGAATGCATACTCCCGTGTCTAAGTTTCAAAAAACAATCACACATTGGCCGGAATATGGCGTGATGGTGGGCAGTTGAAGCGATAGCAATTACCGTTATTGATACAATCTTCATCTTCCTTCAGTCCTCTTCACGGACTAGCAGCCCCCAAAGGTTTATCCATCCTCTTTACCTCCATTCTCGTCATTCTGGAGATAGTCTTCCATGTCGATGCATTGGAAGGACCTCTATTAGCCAGTGCAGGTGTGTAGAACAGCCAGTGGTATGTTGTTGATAAAGATATAGACATGGGGGAGAGAGAGAGCTTTCAGTCGTGCGTGGAGGAATTCGATCGGGGCCAATGGGACCAACTGATCCCTGTTGTATAGCTATTTCTCCATTCCTCGAGGTATACATGAACAGTAGGAGTTAATCATCACTTCCTCGATATCCTGATGCTGAATGATACGCATGCTAGAGTATTGCATACCCTTGTGTATATCCTTTGAGGAGAAAGCTTCTGAGTATTAACACCATTCACTGGTTAATGATCATGGTGTTCTCCAATGACGGTGAATTCATTGTCAAATTGAGAGCTGATAGACTTGTCCAGGAGGTAATGGAGATCACCATTCGCGCATTGTGAGCCAATAAGAACGGATCACATGCTCACAATTCTTTCATCCCAAAAATCACATCCTCTTCCAAAATCTGATCGACTTGTTCAACCTAACATCATCAATTCGAAAAGACCAACTCCATTCAGTTAATTGATTTCGAATCTAATTAATGGTGATTGAATATATATCTGGGCGTATTTCAGTTTCACTCCCATAATGCAATTAAACCAGTGATCAATTCAATCCAATTAATGTATTCGATTAATTAAGCTTCAGGATGCTATTCTAAATTAGAGGATCATCTGATTCGATAGTGGATAAGAGAATCGATGTAATCCAACTGACTTTTATTATCCACCAGTATGTTTCCTTGCACTTGATTCACCCCCTCCGGAATAAGAAGACCAAAAAGTATATACAGATATATTATCATCATGAGGTTGCAGAAAATTTTGGGGTTCACTCCACCCAGAACACGACCGAAAGAGCATGCGGGGGGAGTTCTCCGGGGTTATAAAAAGCTTTACTGGATACAATCTGGCGCACGTGTTGCACGACTGAATCTTGTTTGACCCGATATCTTCCTTCTTTACCCCGTCTCCACTATTCCCCCCTCAACTACAGACGGTCTCCAGTGCATATACATGTTGGATACCAAGTGCTATAAGCTCACCCCTGGGCCAGCAGAAACTAAAATTGGAGAGTCTGGGTTATTGCAAATTTCAGTTTATAAATTTTTACGATCATCTTCTAGTTTGAATTACGAGTATACCATATTCAACGTGAGGGTTTCGATAGTTTCGAGCTGGGGATATCATTGGAAATAAGTGGATATCATTTCGTTGAAGTGGTATTTGATGTTTGCATTTTTGAGAGTGGATTGGGATTGAGCTGCACTTTCTGAGGCATTGGATAGTGATTCCTGGATATTGAATTCATTCTACTGGCTCGTTATGAGTTTTTGTGAGCGATAATTTGGGGAGCTTGTGATTAATGCTGTAAGTGACTCACAATTCACTCACAATTGCTCAGAAATTGACATGACAATCAGAGGCTCATCATTCGCCCTACCTCCGAGTAATTCCAATAGTCCCAGATACAACTGCTTTCCCGGCAATTTCTCCAAGTAACAAGATAATCCGCTCGTGGTGAGAGACAATTGATTGATCCTCAGAAGACTCACCAATAGATTAGAATCACACTGACAATTGCGGAATCGATCAGCGGACAAGCGCAGCGTTGATCACCGATGGCACCTGTTTTCCTTGAGAATCACCCCTTATTGCTTCTCCCCCGCTTTCCCGTCTTATTCGATTTTTTTTTTTTTTTTGAGAGGGAGAGAGGATTCAGACGACGTGTTCCTTCCTGCTGATGGATCGAGTCAGCTGCGTCCTTCATCATACTTCTCACCCCCCATCGTTCTACTCTCCGCATAAAAAAACCAGATGAGTTGATGGCATTGCCCGGTATTTCCTTAATAAATGCATTGCGTCAAAACAAAATTACCATAAAAAATCATAACGAAAACGAAAGCGTTAGAGTAAAGCGTAAAAATTCATGAAACTTAATCACACAATCCTCGGAAAAGCCCAAACTAAACTCACAATTTTCATCTCGTCTCTATTTTAATACCATATAAATGCTTGTTTGTTTTCAAGTAAATAAAAACAGTGTCACAGATTCCATAGAGTGTAGAGTAACAACAAAAAAAAAATAACCTAAAAATGGCAGACAAAAATCTCTTCACATTTGTAAAAACGAAAAAAAAAAAACCCCTTGGACATGAGAAAAACAAGTGAATGGATGACTCTATTACGAAATATACGGACCACTCCATTATTTACCGGATTTCTGTGTATGTGTGTGCGTGCGTGTGTTTCGTGTGAGGGAGACGATGGAGAAATTGTAACCCATAGGTAAGCAAAAACGGGGGAGGTTGGACTGAACATAGAAGTCATATGAGGCTCTAAAGCGTATTTGAAAAACACGAATGAATGAATGTTGCGAAAGAATACAAGAGGAGTACTTGGTGTGGAATGAGGGGAGTGGCAACAGGGAGGGGGTGGGGGATGAGGGAGGGAGGGGAGTGGAAAAGCTCATGGAGAGTAGCAATAACTCGGAGATTAAAACGGAATTAAAAAAGTGTACCGAATGCATATCTGTGTCAAGGGGATGTGCATATGGTGGAGGGCACCGAGGGGTTGCGAGGGGTGTCAGTTGAAAGAGTTGCGGGGGTTGGAGGATTGGGGGTTGATAATTCCGTTTTCTGCGTACGTCAACTGTTTTTACCTTTCCGCACATCCCAAGAGGAGAGATAGAGCGAGAGGGACAGAAGGGGGCGGAGGGGGAGGGGGAGGGAGAGGAAGGCAAAAGAATAAAGCGTGAAAAAGTGTAAACACGTCGATTGCTCAAATGCACCAGTGATTTTTTTTTCTCTCTCTCTCTCCCTCCCCCTCAGCGACAATGGAGGAATTTTTTTTTCTCGCAATGGAGACTCGTTAAAATCCACCCTTCCAATTATGATTTTTCAGCCCATCGTGAAAATCAAAAGGGGCGATGTTTTTTTGACGCTTGTTTTTTCGACGGAGTGGGAGAGAGAGAGAGAGAGAGAGGGAGAGGACTTTTGGCTGGTGAACTTCGAGCCTGGCTGACAACTGAATTTATTGGGTCCACGGGAGCACACGCCAACATCCCCTCACCCCTCACCCCCATCCCTTGCGCTCTCCTATACTTCCATACTCCCTCAGTTGAGTTTAAGGGTGAGAGGGTTGTTGGCTCGAGCTGTGCAGCTAATGAGGACAAACACAGGCGGGCCCCCTCCCCCCACCCCCTGGTATTCCCTCGTCTTTCTCGTTCTTTCCCTATTCGTTCTGAGTGAATCCTAGCGGGAAAAATACGCCGACAGTAAACAGCCATGTTCATCATAGAGATTTTTGTTTTTTCGTCCCCCCTCCCGGACTTTTAACCATTATTTTTTCAACGATTTTTCATGATGAACCAGCGCCAATCAGTTTGTCTCACTTCTACTTTCAAATTTCCCGCCCAATAGGTGGGCCTAATGAAGTCCTCAACGAGCGACTACAGATGGAAAAATGGCTGAGCGTGGGGTTGAGGATTTCAGGAGTGAAATCGATCACTCTCTTCTCGAGCGTCAAGCATCCAGACTCATGATACAGACCGCCGACGAGTTTTGGCCACTCGAAAGGGAAATATATGATGTCCTATATCTTACTGATGCTTCTCAATCATTCTCGGCTTTGGCTGAATTTTCTTTCAATTGCCGTCCGGAAAACGAGCTCTCCAATACCAAATACTCTCTTGAATATTCGATCCATTCAGTGACTCACGGTCTCGGTGGTTTTTACGTATCATTCCGGTCTGAATGATGTGATAAGAAATCGGAGCTCCATCAATCATAAAGTGATTAGAGGAAATACAGCATTACCTCGAGGAAATTCCATCACTCTTCCATAAGTCTCAATCAATTGCCCGTAATAATCTGAAATACTGCAGACGCTGATTCACTTATGATGAATTATTCAGCTGGATGATTTCCAACAGTCGGAGCAAAAAAAAAATTTTACTCAATTAAAAATCCGTCAACCGTGAAATTAATGAATATTGCAATTTTCGTCTAATGATGAACTCCCCTTCCCCTTTTGCAATAAAATTTTTGCTACATCAGCTGATACTTTTGAAATGATTAAATGCCCGCGAACTCGGCATTATTTGCCGGGGAGCAGTAGCTGGGATAGGTGGCGTGGGTATTGCAAGTGACAGCTGTTCATTATTCCTGGATTACCAAATGGGGGGTGGTGGAGTTAGGAGGGAGGAGAGGGATAGATGGAAAGTGGGAGGATTGCCGTGAGTTCACGGGAAGGATGTATATCCCACGTATGCGTGTGCAATGGTGTCTGTGTAATACCACAAGCAACACAAAGGAGCGAGCAAATGTGCCGGATTGCTGTGTGAAAGCGACGAAAAGAGAAAGGAACGAATAGAGTGAGGTAGAAAGAAAGGGTGGGAGTCGAGGCGTCGTTAGGAGAAACATCGAAAGCCTCCCCTCTGTCCTGACCCCCTCAAATATTGTCGCTTTACGTTCCCTGTCAACGTTTCTGTTTTCCTTGAAGCGATTAGGAATGAGGTCGAATGCAACCGGGCAATTAACAACTCCCGGTTTCGTGAGCTGTCATTGATTTTTCGGGGTGATATGGAGTACTAGAGAACTGCTGGAGGGGGGGATGTTGGCTTTAGCCGTGGATACCCCTGATGATCGAGTGCCTCCAGTCTACATGGGCATCGTGAGCTTTTCCACCAAATGGAAGGATGAACACATCATCCTTCTTGTTGGTGGTGCTAATCAATATCCACTTGTTGAGACTTCCCATTTGGGAAAAAAGAATTTACAAGTTCATTACGTCTACGTCTGAATGTTCCGAAGGTAATCTTTCATTGTTTTATCATTTTTTTTAAAATATCCCCATATACATCTCAGGTCAAACCATTCGACCAAATTCTGACGATCAATCTGATATCAATTCATTCATAAGACACATCGCTCCGCGGAAAGTTCAATTGCTTCAATCTCCCAATGTAGGTCATCTTCCCCTCGTTCAATGGATGGTCAATGACATTGTCCATTAAAATCCAAAAATATCAAAATTCAAATACTTCCATCATCATTCAATCTCCGCTTCACCAAAATTCAACACCATCACCCAACCATGATGTGCACTCTCCATTCGTCCCTCCCCCAATCCTAAAATTCCTCATTATGATTCTACCAATACAGAAAAGCATATTTTTGTTGGAGAACTGTACCTACCACACGCTCAGTTGTGTTATTCATCAGCGAGCCCTCTATATTTTCCCAAATTGTGAGCGGTTATAGTGCAACGAGAAATGGTTGTGCCAAAGTATACATGTGTAGAGATAATTAATTCGAAAAGGGGGAGTAAAGCGGAAATTCATTACGTGTGTTAGCATTTTCCCTCCCCACACCCCCCCCCCCCCACGCTACAGTAGCTGACGAATTCTGTGGACATTGTACAATGGGGAAAAAAAATATTCTACACGCTCGATCATAATACACCATTGGAATTGTGGTGATGAAGTATTAAATGGATAAATCCGTAAATACTTTATAACATGATGGTTATGATTTTGGTTGACACGAAGTACTTCCATTTGGTGGATAAACAGACCGCAATGAAACATCTGGATCATTGATGGATTTTCAAGGGGATGGATGTTTGTCATATTTTGAATCCAGTGATGGGCCTTGATGATGACAAATTGAAGGGAAGATTTGGAGTGACCGGTCGAGCTGTTGGAGGGATCATCATTACTTGGCAAAAAGTGCTGAGGATCGACAAGGAGACAGAGAATCCCACCGGCATTCATTCGTGAATTCTCCCACGGGTGAATCTTTCACTTGCTCGTCAACCACAAAAAGCTCCCGAGTTTTCTGTAATATACCAAAATCCCGTGGATTCATGCATAGAGGAGTGGGAGAGAGTGTTAGAAGTGGAGTCTCAACGCACACGCCATTATCGCGAAATAGATGAGATCTGGGGGATATAACGTTTCCCCTGGTATAATCCCTTCTCCGGGTAGATCTCTACTTCTCGTCACCATCATCCACAAAACCCACGGACTCCAGTGCAATCACATTTCTCCAATTTGCATGGTAAATATTCCTGCCTGGCGAGTGAGAGGATTTGGTATTTTAGATTCTTCATTAAGTGATAATTAACTTGCACAGCATGCGGGCCACTCACTGACTGTGTACGATTAATTATTTGCCCAGGGTCTGGCTGGGGTGCAAACAAAAAAAAAATCGTCAGAGGACGAATTACTTCGATTGCCGTAGCGATGGGGGGGGGGGGGAGGGGGGGGGAGTGGAACTTTTGACTCGAAACGATTTTTTCAGCTCAACGACAGGAGGAGATCTCCGTGAAATAAAAATCATCCCCCCCCCCTCCCCCTGGGGGTGGTGAGATTTATTTTTACTCTTAACGCTTAAATATTCCACATTCACTGTGAAAAGACTGACTCACGGCTGCAGATAAGAATGAAGACGTTGGCAATCAGAATGAAGATCCTACCAACACGAAAGCAATTCATTTTGCCCCCCCCCCCTCCCACACTATCCCCGCTTCCTCTTGTGCCTTTTTTTCCCAAAGCCATTCCACATATCTTCCAATCTCCGTTCCGTCTTTCACTCCATTCTCTCATCACTCTTCTTCTTTTTTTTTTTTCTTTCCTCTCCTCCCGCCCTTACTCTGTCCTTACTTTCACTTGTCTTTACGTCTCTCTGACTCGCCGACTGTTCCATAATATACGTTGATGCTATAAAAGACATTGCGGCCTGGACAATCTCACAATGGGAGGATTACGGCGTAATCATTGAGATGTACCTAACCCTCCTTTCACTGGAAAACAAGAAAGAAAAGAAAAAGGAAATGCGTCGGTGAATGCTACGACACGATGAACTCGTAAAAGCCTATTCGACCGAGGAACTGTTAAAAATCTCATTTTCACGACCTCGTAACTCATAATGCGGGTTAACGAGTACATCCCATTCTCCTACTGTTTTCATACTCCACTGGTATCAGTTTTTTTTTTTTACCGTAATCGGTCTCACATGCATTAAATTATTATGGCAATCGTTATGTATACATTGTTAAATTCGCGGAAGGATGGGTATTATGGGCGCAATATCGGGGATAAATATTATGAGGAATTTGTAAATGAATTTGGCGCCAAGTGGTTGCGTTGAAAAATTGTGGATGTGAATAGTTTCGTTGTAATGCGAGGCTTGAAAGCTCGCTGTAGTATTTGGTCAATTTTTTGTTCTGATCGAGTTTTGTGATTTTTTTGCGTCCGATGAATGGGAAGGAATTCATCAGTGGCGGCATCAAATCATGACACGCGTGACACAATAGATTGTTAATATTATCAGCTTATGGTGCTCAGTTATATTTCACGTGCGTAATTCCGGTAAATAACCTCGACGGAATTTTTCATGAATATCTTCCCATCAGATGCATCGTGAGAAATTCTCTGGTGGTAGCATCAAATCTCGCGATGCTATCGACGCCTAAAAAGGGAAAAAACACCCGTCCTTAATTTATTCATGCCGACAAGCTCAGAATATTCTATTCACCCAACTTTTCCACAATTTCCATCCATTTTACAAGAGGAATCAATACCTCCCCCCGAATTGTTCATTAAATTTCGCGAGTAAAAGTCGCTCAATGAAATAAAATTTCACCTAAAAATGGAGTTAAAAAGACGGATGTGATTTAAAAGGAAATGAGGGAGTCACACCTCCTCCCACTTTTTAAACGAGAGCGAGAGAGAGGAGGAGGAGAGAGAGAGAGAGAGCTGAAAAAAAGAAAAAAATTCTGACGAATGAAGAATTTCCCTTCCTTACCACTCCGGGCATTAATTAACCCAAGAATAATTACTCGAATTAACTCAAATTAACTCCTTGAAACTAAAAAGCACCCCCCGAGGTAATTCTCTAGCTCAAATGAGACTGAGTCTATTTTCTGTTAAATTTACCACATTTAGTGGTGTTGGTATAAAACCACTTCATTATCCTCATTTAGCATTACAATTATGATCATTGTAATTAATGTCTTTTCATATCGATAAGTGAGTGTGCATTGATATTGCACTGATGCGTAAATGTAAATTGCATTTCCTAGACAAGTCAATGGACCTCTAGATGACAACCGATGACACACCACCACCAGATAGGCAAATATGAAAGTAGAAAAAAAAAACACTGCCAAAAATTTAAACGTGTAAACCTGTGAAATTGTAGTCAATGCGATAGGAGTATATTCCTGGTGAACCGCAGATTTTCCATTTCCCCTTTAATTTCCACTCTTTGTTCATTGTTTCAGGAATTCATCTCGTTTTGGCTTTTCACTGGGCAAAACCACCATCCACCACATTCCAACCAACAATAGTCAATTTTCATCGAACAATGATTTCACTGTTTCTCATCTTTGATACCATTTTCGATTGGAAATTTCTGCATGATATGCACTGAAGTGCATGGAAAACCAACCCTTTCCAATGTTCCATTTCCATCCTGGTAGATCATCAATCATGACATTTGGAGGATTGCTTAAATGATTGAGGACTTGAATGTTTTTCCCCTGATATTTTCTACATTAACTAAAATTAGATAATTCCTCGGTGTTCTGGCACTCGGATATTCCGAATACATTGACAATAATGACAAAAATAACTTTCCATTTTTAGACCAAATGGGAAATGAGGTCAAAGGTTCATGCAGGACTCGTCCAAATCAGGAATACTCAGCTATCCAATTAATGGACAAGTTATTGTATCTCCAAAAATGGCGTATCGAATTTTCATTACATCTTCATTCGATCATATCCGAGTGAATCGAATGGATAATAAATGAAGACCAATTGAAAGATGAGTCCAATTCGGCTAATCAATAAAGGAAGCTGAGAAAATTGCCTAGACCTGGAGATAAAAATTCCGGGGGGACTTGAGCAGTTGAGCTGTTGTTTCAATGGCAAATCCCCCTAGAATTTTCCCCGTGAACTTGAGAGAAAAAAAATTCCCTAGTTACATCGAGGAGCGTCATCTTGAGCGTCCAAGCGTAATAATCAATTGAAATTGATCAACAAAAGGGGATTGAAAAACAAATGGAATCACTTGAGTTTAGATAACGAATAAAAGAAAATTGTGACAATATAATAAATACGATACAAATAGTGATCCAGAAACACAGCGAGTGTGACGCTCAATTAAATCTAACGATTTGGCCTTTGTGAGAAAAGACGATGGTAAATGGTTGAAGCAGGCACTTACAATAACCTGGTTTTACTCTAGTACCTCTGGAGAATCTCATTGCTGTAGCACTCAGTTTGGAACAGAGACGAAAACGAATGGGGGGATAAATCGAGAGAAATTGAGGGTGGCAATGCCCATTGAGTTGCGTTTCTTTTCAAAATAATGGAGTAATATTCCTCCAGATTCTGCAATTCTCACAATTTCTGTCGTCTCAATAATTGGTGTGATTAAAATAGTGAATATATTCCGGTAAATTCATCAGTAACTCGCGAATATCAGATGAATTATAACGAGCCGATTTAACACTTTGCCACAGTCACCAAAGATCATGAACATTTAACCAAAAATTTCCAAAATTAGGAATCTCGGAGAATTGGCCAAATGTCAAGAGGTTAAGCTTGCATGTTGAATTCACTCCATCAACAGCAGTTGTTCAATACTTACCCTCGGCCATTTATTAAGGATGAGTTATTCTTTGCGTTGGGAATAAAGTCAATAATCAAACACAAATTTATTCTATCCATTAAGCCATCCGCCCCCGTCCTCCACCTCTCGCCACCGGGAATAAAATCGATACGAAATGGAACAGCAGTTGTAGAACTCCCGAACCAACTCTCTCTCTCTCTCTCTACCCGGATTCTTCCTCGACACGCGATAAATATTCTCGTGATGCTATGTCGTATCAAAGCAATCGGTCTGTACACGGCATCGCATTGTGATTAATATTTCAATAGGAAATGGGCTTCGAGGCTTGTATTGACTGTAGACAATTCCCTCGCCCTACGTTACCCAAAAACTAGCCTTTACGCTTCGACGTCTACGCCAACTATGTTCGAGAAGTACATGTTAATAGTCTCATTGAATATTAAAAAGGCTGGATCGATTTGCCTGATTTCAATTGAAAATTACGTGCCAGTATTTGATTGTTAGCTGGTCAATCGACCTCGGACAATTGATTGGCCGCGTTTTCCGATGGATCAGCATTCCAAAGTTTGTCAGCTCATCATTCCAATGACTGCCCATTGCTCATTGCTGGTGCAGGTCATTATCCCCAATCTCCCCTGGTGGAAAATTTACAATTCCTTCATTCGAAGGGACAACTCTAGTGTGCGAAAGGTTGCGAGTTCAATCCTGGCTACGGACGATCTTTTCAATACCTGAGGCCCCGGCGAGCGGGAGGTTGCTATTAGAACTATCCGCCTGTACCAACATGAGTCTTGTGTGGTGTTCCAAAGTCTTATCATGCGAATGCGGTACAGTATAGAATCCACAGTCGTATGCATGGGGAATAGATGCCCATATATCCCCAAAAAGGATCGAAGGCTATAAAGATAAAAAAAAAGAAAGGACAACTGAACCTAACGAAGACTAACTTCGTACGGTAATGAAGTTCAATCCATTCTCCCTGGAAGTATGAAACAAATTAGACAATTTATTCAGCCTGGACTTGGCAATTCTGTCAAACCCACGAAAAAAGATTTCCTACAAAAGAGGAAAATTGCATTGCAGTTTAAAATAATTCTAGCCGGTTCGTTTTTCAGGGAGGTAAAGGCGTGCAGGAAACAGCGGGTGCAGGAAAAAAAAAATAGAAAAATGGGGTGCAAGGGAGCAGGGGGCGGGGGTGGTACGATGAGAGGGG
>JAPYZM010001337.1:0-19286 GCA_030522845.1 Psyttalia concolor
GCCTTCGGCTCGTGGTATAAACCGCCCACTCGCCAAAAACCATTTTTTTTTCACTTGTTACGAAATATACTATTTCGCACCACTATATTCATAAACTGCAATTCAATCCAGCGAAGTGAGGGGAATCGCGATATTTACCCCCGGTCGTTATACTATTCAGCTCAAAAATCCTGAACTCAAAAGTCAACTTCCATCCAAAATTAAAAACTACAAATGAAAAAACAACAGAAAATAATTGTTTGAAAAACTTCGAAATATTGAAAATCCCCGCATATTTTCATTGTATTCAAAAATTTATATTTCCTGTGTACCCAAAAAAACCTTAAAAATTGTGAAATAATCTCTTCGCAACTGCAGACGTCAGTCATGAATTTTTTGGAGATGAAACTTCTTGATGGAATAATCGGACTGATGTTGGCAATCTGAACGCTGTATTTAAAGGGTACTCACATCAGTCTGACAGCGGACTGGCGCTTAAGTCAAATCGAGGGTAAAATGGATATTTGAAATGTATTGATATGCAAATGCGTGTGCATTGATGTGGAGTCGGCAAGCGTTGCGTGCATGTCATATTCATCAGAATGGAGCGGGGATTAACCCTTTAACCCTTTGACTTTTTCCACCTGCAGTTGTGATTTCGATGGACAAGGACTTTAGTTATGGTGGGTCACGGGAGCCAGAGGGGGGGGGGGTTGAGGTACCAGATAATGGCAGAGGTGTAGAGATGTATCTAACGGAGTTAAAAAAGATTTCCATCAGTCACTTGGTCAGATTACGAGGGGAGTCCGGCCGAAATTTTCATGATTTGGAGATTAGTCGTGGGTTTAAAAGAAAATTAGGAGAGAGAGAGAGAGAGAAAATGTAGGACGAGAAGAAGCAGAGGCTTTGGCTTATCCACAAAAAATGGTGGCATTTTCAAAAAAAAAATTTTTATTTCTTAGAATTTTTACTGTTTTAATGATTTATGATTTTTTTGGAAATTGTTGTATTTTAGGGAGGATATTTCAGTCGGATTGAGATTTAGGGGCGACTTTCTCAAGATATGAGATTATGTCAATGAGAATTATGGGTGAAATTGCGTGATTAAAAAATTTTTCAAGCGTTAAAATTCAAATGAAAAAGATTCTGAGATAATAGTCCAGTATATGGACAATAGTCACAATATAGTCGTTATTTTTTTGTAACAGATATGATAATTATTGTATGCACTACTTGAAATTACATTTATTGTTTACCATCTGAAGATTTCCAATACATCTTTTCAAACTTTTCATAACATTTAAATTTCCCTAAAATAAAAAGAAATTTTGTCATCAAAAATTCAGAATTTCGTGAAAAAATCTGAGAACTCTGACCTTTAGGTCTATTTTCCCCTGATAATTCCGTGTAATGAAGTATCGAATAATTATATTTAATTGAAAGTTCAAATAAATTACGGTATTCTTGTTTTTATCCTCTTAAAACCCCTGGAATTTCCCTGGAATTACACCGGAATCTGCAACAATTTACAATTTTTTTTCCAGCAATGGATGATGATTTTAACAAGCGTAATAATCCAGAATTACTCGAGTAATTATATTCGTCTCTAAAAGTGGATATTCCGGAAAAATAACTCATCTCGCCAAGGGCTCACGAGCAAATTATCGAAAGTGCCGCCCCCCCCCCCCCTCTCCCATTACAATAACTTCCTCCCTTTGAATCGACGACGTAAAAATGCAGAGAATAATCCCCGCCTGACGTAAACATGCACCATTCCCCTGCCAACATTCTCGGAGGAAATAAATCCATTGACCATGTAATTGAATTATTGATCTGGAAAAACCTATCAAGCCAGTTTTAGACCACCTCAGGGAGTTTTAGATAGACCCCAAGAGGAGTGTGACGTAAGAATTGCGTATGCAGCCCGATGCAGTGACGTTGCGGCGTGACGTCACGAGAGCTAAAGCCGGGCAACGTCAATTCCCGAATCCTCGGTGGATCAAAAGCCCGCCCCCTCTGTTGTTGCCCCCCCCCCCCCCCCACTGCGCGATCCATCGAGGAGCCCGAGGGAAAATAAAAGTTATTTGCAATAAATAAAATAGATGACGCGTAGAAACGCGTAGGACAGCTGGTCAGCGACTGATGACGTATTTTCAGGCGTTCTTTTTTTTAAATATTTGCGGAGGACTCGAGTGAAAAGAAGAAAGAAAAAAAATGAGACGGTGGGGAGTAGATAGAAAGAGAATAACATTTCGACATTTGTTTTCTAATGAGACAGAACGAGAGAAGACGTTTGCAGTAGGTAGAGATGGTATGAAGCCCCCGGGGGGTTGGGGCGCGGCCGTGTTTGCTCTATCGACCGGCCGAGGATTCACGAACACTGTCGAGAACAGCCGAAACCTATTCACCACTAGGTAGGAAGGTGAAAGAGAGAGAAAACCGGGGAGGAGGGAGAGCGAAAGAGAGTACAGATACATTTGGTGTTGTATCTCAATTTCTCCCATAGGCCACTATAACGCAGGAAATGGGAGGACCATTTCCCCCTCTTACCCCCCCCCCTCCCCCCGCCCTCCTTCACTTCCCGGCCCCCCCCTCCTGCCCCGCTATACCCCCCCTCTCGCATCCCCCCCCCCCCCCCGGCCACCCACTCCTCCACATCCACCCCCTTTGTCTCTTGGAGTTTCAAAGAGCATTAGACTAAAGTGAGATGTCGTTCGACATAAAAAGAAACACGTCTCTGTCGTGTTAAGGAGATTCCGTGGAGTGTCCCGGAATGAATATGAAAAATCACTCAGGGATATGAAATTGTAATGTTGAGATGGTGGAGAGCATGATTTCGGAAGATTGAAGGGAGTTATGGGAGTTTAATGGAGGGACGGGGTGAGGAACTTGAGAGGATCTTTGATTTAAGATTGTTTTTTTTTTTTTAGGGTGAACGCACTGCAGAAAGGAATTATCTGCTGAAATGTTTCGCGCTTGAAAATTAGGGGGAAATGAAGACTAGGTGTTTTTGGGGAGGAGGTGAAATGGAGGAAATTAATAGTTTTCATTTTTTGAAAAATGTCGAAATCAGATTTTTCAGGTGAGGACTGAGACTTTGAAGTCTGAATGTGATACTTTGAAAGGAGAGGCAAAAAGAATTGCGCGGGAGATATTGAGTATTTGATGGTTTCGGGCGGATAAGGCAATGAATTGTAGGAGATAATTTATTGATCCCTGGAATTCATTGGTTTAATTCGTATCTGAGTTGCCAATTGTGACTTTAAAGTCTCAATGTGACACTCAAGAAGTGGATTCAAAATAAATTTTTCAGAGGATATTCATCATTTGCCAATTTCTCGCAGATAAATCAATGAATTGTCGGAGATAATTTCTTGATTCGTGGAATTCATTGATTTAATTCATATCTGAGTTGCAAATTGTGATTTTACAGTCTCAATGTGACATTAAAAAGTGAAATAAAAAAAATTGCTCAGAGGCTATTGATTATTTGCCAATTTCTCGCGGATATATCAATGAATTCTCCGAGGTAATTGATTGATCCATGGAATGCATTGATTTAATTTATATCTAAGTTGCCAATTGTGACTTAAAACTCTCAATGTGACACTCAAAAAGTGGATTCAAGAAGAATCGTTCAGAGGATATTGATCATTTGCCATTTTCCCGTGAATAAATCAATTAATTGTACGAGATAATTTCATGATTCGTGGATTCATTGATTTCATTCATATTTGAGTTACAAATTGTAACTTTAAAGTCTCAATGTAACACTCCAAAAGTGGATTGAAAAAGAATCGCTCAGAGGATATTGATCATTTGACATTTTCTTCCGTATAAATCGATGAATTGTCCGAGACAATTATAAATTTCTGACGAATACCCCCAAATACCAGACTATTATTTTTTAAGCAGATAAGCACCTGCTATCGATACCACGAGTGTCCAAATGCTCCATATACCATGCGGGTGTTTGATATTGCGGAAATGTCATGTCGGTGATCAGCGTATTATCTGCAGCTGTCGCCCGACATGCCCCGTATACACACCGTTTTCAGCAGACCAATCCCCAAAGTGCGACCATTATTACATTATGCACATGTGCTCCCCATAAATACATCAATCTCAACCCCTTGCAATCCACCACATCCACGATCCCACCCCTACTCGCTCCTCTTCACCACACAGTCATGATATTAAATTTAATTACCATCCTGAATAGAATCACAAAGGCCACGAGATAAAGAATTAGCCGGAATTTCCGTATTTTGGAATTGAGCGAGAGAGGAATGTTTGGTCATTTTTCTTGTATTCACATGTCCATCATCCGAATAAAACGCGAGAGACAAATTTTCCTGTTAAAACGCACCCATTCATTTCGATCAAGAAGCTTAGAGCCAGAAAATTAACAATAGCATATCATCTTCCACTGAGAAATGAAATATTTTCTCTCAGAAATTTTCTACTGCTTCAAAATACGAAATTCATTCATTTTTACGAAGATTGTTTCCCAAAATAAGCCCAGTTATTACAAGATATTATAATGCACAAACAACTGGACGTGATTCGACGAATAATTTTTTTATTGCGCTCCAATTACTCCCCATCTTTCGAACAAGTATAAATTTTATTGACGAACAATGCCTCGTCTCGGAGCAAGACATTATTTTCACGTCAATTGTTGAGCCATAAATTCCCTCACAAGAGTAAACATACCAATAAACATTTTCTTCTCCCACTGACGAATTATTTTCAAGGTGTACTCTAAGAATATTGTTAATTGATTCTTACCTTTGAGTCATTAAGGTTGACAATCGTTTAAACATTTTAAAATCAGAGAAATTATCCCTTCAAATAATTGATATTTTTCATTTATGAAAAATAATTCGTTTGAAAAGGTGGCTTCAATTTCGTGACTTGAAATTGGTAAAGAAATTAGTTAATAAAAATTGAAAAAAAAATCGTTATTTTTTTTCACATAAATTTACAAAATTCCAGTAAGGGGTAATAGAAAGCGTAATAGAAAGGGTAATAGAAACACTTTTTATTTTGTATTTTTCCGCTCACGACTAAATCCCCGAAATGCTGAACCTCCTCCCCTCTCAAAAAATAAAAATTGCTCTTAAATTCAGTGGCGAAGTGGCGAAACGAGATAAGTCAATATAACGCGAGGGTGGGTTTTTGATAGATATCTTCGAATCTGAGGGAGATAGGGAAAACGTTCCCGTTCGCTTTATCGTTGAGTTAAATGCCAGTAATAAAAAACGTTTTTTTTATAGGAATAACGCTATCTCCCTTGAATACCGAGATATCCCATAAAAATCGAATCCCCAGCGGAACTGATCCACTTCACTTCCGGATTGAGATCTCAAAATTTCAAGGACAATCCGGATAAAACTGAAAGTCCGTCAAGAGTGTATCGCAATACCATCAAATTGCCTTCACAATAACAATTCCCTTTCTGAAAATTTCGCTCTGGAAATTCCCCCAACCCCTCATTATCCGGGATATCCATCAAAATCTCATCTCTCCTCTGGCCCACTCCGTTCCTCCTCCAAACACCAAAAATACAAGAATCTCCGACTGAATTCTGCATGAAATCCTCGAAAAAAACATCTCTCAAATTACACCAGCGTAAATTGTGTATACCCGGTATACCTAATATTTTGCCGTCTGAAAACGTCGGGTAGCCCGTCTCCCCATCAACCGGTTTACCTTGAATCCCCTCGACTCTTCCCCCGCCCTTCCCCTCTCTCCCTCTCTCACCCTCCCATTTTCACAATTTTTGCCATCAAAAATGCAGCTCCAAAAAAAAACAAAAATTTTCTCGTACAGAGTAATTTTAAGTATCTCAACAACCGACAACAGGTGAGATATTTTTTTTGTAGTATTAACCCTGACGGTTTATTTACAAAATTCATCTGACATCTTGATGCAACAAATTGATGAATTATTTTCAGTGAACTGCATAAAAATTATGGATTGTCACATAAATCGATGCAATTCGGATTTTTGAAAATGGATTGTCTGGAAAACTAAACTCTTACTGAATTGATCGAAAATCAGTTAACAAATTTAGCAATATTTCCCAGCAATTCATCATCACTGTTGAAATAATTTTTTCTGCCCGGCCGGAAAGCCTCAACTTTCGGTCCGCTGCGCTAAACGAAGGTGCCACTTTCCGGCTACGTCGAGCAGAAAAATAGTATACATAGCTTGGCCAGTAAATAAGAAAGCCTCAGATCACATGGAATTGTCGGCCGAGGCGAAGCCTCCGCCTCGCGTCGAGTGACTGAAATTAGTATATTTCGTAACAAGTGAAAAAAAATGGTTTTTGACGAGTGATATAATCCCACGAGTCAAAAACCTTTATTCACGTGTTACGAACAATATTTTTTGTCACTCAGTCCATAAAGCACTACTTTACGGCCGCTTCGCGGCCGCGAAACACCGCCCACAAACGTCGTGACAAAAAATATTGTTTGACACCGGCTGTGAAGAACTTTTCTGCCTCATATGATTACAGAATTCGCCTTCGGCTCGTCCTGTAACCTGATATTCGCCAGAAAAGTTCTTCACGGCCTAGTGTCAAAATGTACTATTTCATCTCAATGTGTCGAAATAGTATATTTCGTAACAAGTGAAAAAAAATGGTTTTTGACTCGTGGGATTATATTCTTCGCTTTACGCACTCGAATTTCACTTTATGCGCGATCTCTGGCTTTTACGCACACTGTGCGGAAAGGTGCCACTTTACGCACGAAAAACGGTACCGAAAAATGAACTTTTTGGGCAGGTATTGCAAAAAGTACTTTTTCGACACATTGAGGTGAAAAATGATGTTCGTAACTTGTAAAAATAGTACATTTTGACACTAGGCCATGAAGAACTTTTCTGGCGAATATGAGGTTACAGGACGAGCCGAAGGCGAATTCTGTAATCATATGAGGCAGAACAGTTCTTCACAGCCGTGTGTCAAACAATATTTTATGTCACGACGTCTGCGGGCGGTGTTTCACAGCCGCGAAGCGGCCGTGAAGTAGTGCTTTACGAGCTGGGTGACAAAAAAGTGGTTTTTGACTCGTGGGATTATATCCCTCGCCTTCGGCTCGTGATATAAACCTCCCACTCGCCTAAAACCATTTTTTTTTCACTTGTTACGAAATATACTATAAATTTTGTGCCGCTATAGAGTTATTCTAACCTCCCCATGTAACAGAAGAATCAAGAATTTTGCTTTCTCTTTTCCTACTATAATTACCGACGAACCAAGTCAGAATCCGCGAACATCTTGAGGACACCTGGAATGATCTCAAGCCGGGATCATTCGATTCATCTAAATTCTGAGAAAATATCTCTTCAACCAGGGAAAACGGAAAAATTAGCATAAGAAGAATGTCTGTACCTCTCTCGTCTCGAGACCAACGATTTTCCCAGCAAAACTACCACCGAACTGTAAAAACTACGGGATGTAAAACACATGTATCATCTCAAATTCCGCATTGTATAATTTTCCGTACTCTACGTACATATTACATACATTTCAAATTCTCTTCAGAAAATTTTGCATTCCCGGACATCAACGGCAAGGCCATCCATTCATGCTCCCGTTCTCTGGAAACCCCGGAATATTTATTTCCCTAACTTAATAATGTATAATTTTAAATACTCCATATTCATACGTTTTAAACCCGCCGCATGAAATGTTATACAGCGGTACATCAATGAAAAGCATATTCTGTTCAGTCATTCATTTTCTGCAAGAAAAAAAAATCTTTACCCCAAAAATGCATTCAGAGATAAACTTTAAAGGAACATTTTCTAAATTTCATTCTACCTCAACTCTACCTCACGTGGCCAATAATATACCACTAATTCTTGAAAAAAAAAATTGCATTTGTTCAGAAGATTAATAAAAATACTATTTGTTATTCCCCAGTTTTTTATAAATTCTGCCAGACAAGCGCACGGAAGACCACAATTTAAAAAATTATAGAAATATTAATTTCTTTATTTACTTATTTAATTGATTATTTATTCATTCATTTATCCATTTATTTATTTATTCATCGGTAACGCAAAGCCCAACTCCCCAAGAATGATGAAAGAGTCATAACAAAAGAAATTTTAATGTAATAAAAAAAATCGAGAAATAAATAATTCGGTAAAAAATAGTATTTACCAGACGAGCTATCAGTGTAAAATACAATATCGTAAATTCAATGAAACCCCCAATACTTGAATTCGTTCCAATAACTAAATAACCAAAGTCCTATCCCGATGGATTTTTGTTTAATTTCCCGAATTGCCCCATTATCCGTCGAAAACTTTTCTCTCCACTAGCCCCCAAAATATTCCCGACCGCTGAATTCATCCCACACGACTAAATATAAAAAACCGCAGAAAGCCGGGAGAATATCCAGTTCTCTGAATCCCCCAAAATCTCCGTTTAACTGCATAATTATTACGTGATGGAGGCCAGTTAGGGGGTACAGGTGGGACATCTGGTTGTATTGTATGCCGAGGAGCAGGTATACATTGTATACAAAAATCCTCGTGGGGCGTCTCGACCGAGACGAATAGTACTACTACGAAAAACGAAAATGAAAGGGACTTGTCGACTGATTCGAGCCGCCTCTATTCACTCGTACGAAAATTGTACCTTTTACTCGCTCCAAGTTTCCTCCTCCTTCTCTCCTCCTCCCCCCCCCTCCCTATCCTCTCGAAACTTTGAAGAAAAACCCCCAGGATGTTCAGTAAATTGGGTACATGAAGGATGTACATGGCGAGGGAAATTCCCTCGGGTGAACCCAAGAAACTCACGGCCCACGTGGTAGTGGCGAGGAGTGCGATTCCGGTGTAAATGGGCTTGTTGAGAGAGTAGGGTTTTTGTCGGGTTGGAGGGGATGGAACGTGGTTAGTTGACTTTCCCGATGTACCTTTGGGCCACAGGCATCGCTGTGAGTCTCTTGGTCTTTCTCAGGGCGCGGTCAAGACCTCTGTCCGCCCCGTTAAAACCCCCGCGCTATTGCTAGCAGAGCGTGACCCAATGGATTTCTTTTTTTTTTTCCTCTAGGGGACCTGGTGGGCGCAGGTGGGGGAGATGTGGCCACTCGAGGGGGAAAATTATCTTCGGATGCATTTTTGGAGGGGGTGGGAACTGTCGGCTGCCGAGGGAATGCAGCTCTAGACGAAGAGAAAAACAGAACTCTCGAGCAAGTGTTATTCGCGCCAAAACAATCCTCTGTTGGGAATTGAGGTTTTCGGGGAATTTTTTTTTTAATTGAGAGATAATTGACGGAAGGGTAATTGGAGTTGAAATATTAAATTCGAGTCCTGGTATTTTGGAATAATATTTGGGAATCTAACCGAGATCGTGGATTTTCTGAGAATTTTTTTTATTATTTTCATGCCTTCTTTCCCCGGTTTTTAACTAATTTTTTTTCTTTGTTAAACAGCAACATATCCGCTAAAAACTCAAGCCAAATTAAAAAAAGCACCTCCTGCTTCAGTAATTTTCCGGAAATTCCACGAATGCACTTCAACAAATGAAAAAATTCTTCGTTTGTATCTCGAGAACTATTTGCCCGCCTGAATTCTCATTCTCTACTTTGATATGTCCGAATGAAATAAATTATCTTTTTACGATTTGCAATTTCCACGTGAATGCACCAATGAGCTCTGAGAGGCAGATAATCATCTGCAGATCGAGCTGAGATATAAAAATTTATAAAAACCCATCTCCTATCTCTCATAATTGCCATTGCGATCCATTTTTTCGTAAACTTCTAATTTTCCGTGACAATATTGATTGAAACTTCCAACTAAAAAAACCTCACCCAAGACGGAAAAAAATAACAAAAATGAGACCTGCTTCAATAGTTCAATAGTTCCCAAGAAATTTCAAGAATGGACTTCATCAATCGGAAAATATTTCGCTAGTATGGCCAAAGCTATTTCACTTGAGTGAATTCCCATTTTCAAATTCCATATTTCCACATGAATGGAGCAATCAAGTCGGAAAATAGGCGAATCACCAAATCAAACCGAAATGGCTGCATTTTCTTGGCAGTTACGATTTTGAAATAATCGAGATAAACTACCCCCTTCATTTCTCACTAAAAGATTTAATTGAAAGAGGAGAGGGTCTACATCTGTTCCCCCCGCCCGTCCCCTGAAAAATATCAATTCTCCCATATTCAATATAAAATAAATAAAAAAACATTTCAATACTCAATTTAAAAAAAAAATCCTCTTCAAATGAATTAAAATAAAACAAAATTCCGAGTCCGGAATTTACACCGGCCTTAAACCAGACCATAACGTCTAAGAAAACGTAAAAGACGACTTTTTAACCGTTTTACGTTTCCATTTTTCCGCGTAAAAATTCCTCAGGCTAAGGTGGAAATTTGATCTCGGATCGAGAACTCGGAAACACGGATAATTAGCCGAAAAGGCGAGATTTTCCTAAAAATCCATTCTAAAAATTCCTCTAGCATCCCTGGGCATCCCGAAAAACTGACCTGCTCGAAACCCTTCACCTCCCCCCCCCCTTCCCCCTCCGCAACGGCTGCCGAATTAGGGATTATAGGGCGAAGGGTGCCTTGTAAATCTGAACCCTTCTACGCAATTTTCCTACTGACTCTTCTTTTTTAAGGCTAATTAGCCATCATCAACACATTTTTTTTTCGTGTTCAAGAAAAATTCTCTTACTTTTTTTTCACTAATACCAGGACAACTGAAACTAACGTCCTCGATTATGGAAAAAAAAGGGAATGAGTAAAAAATACTGAGAGAAAAATATAATTTAGCCGATCAAAGATCCTTCAGACAAGAATTTAATTAAGATTCAAGATTTTGTGTGTAAATTCCTGATTTGGTTGTCTGAAGAATATTTGATAGGCAGGACATCTTTTCCTCAGTAGTAAAGAATTTTTTTAAATAAAATATTAATTAATTTACTTGTCATTTACAGAGAAAAATAGACAACAAAAAACGTATTTTTGCGGTAATTCGAGGGAGAATTACATTCGGTCCGGGCGTATATAATTTTTGTGGGAATCGCGTGCAAAATTCCGATATCATCACTTAAACTTCGTTAGACAATTCCGTTAGGGGCAGGTGAAAACAGAATAATTAGTCAATTAAAACCGTCCAAATATTCGACAAGAAGGTCCGTACATAGACGTCTAAAACCGGAGTCGTTCTAAACTCTTTCCTTGGCTCCCGCTAAATAGACCTATACCCGCCGTCTGGATGGGCCCAACCCCCGACCAAATCAAACCCCAAAGATTAATATCCCCCATCTCGTTGTCCATTTGCAACGGTAAACATCCAGAGAATGTACAGTACCTACTGTGCATGAGAGTTGACTACACACAAAGGGCTTATATCGAGTTCAACGAACCTATCGCGGGGCTCGCGTGATTGCTCCAACCTGTGAATCGCTCACATCACTGCTTCGATAAATTACCCATCGTTTCGATCCATAAGTTATTGCGTTGCTCTAAAAATCGAGAGGGCGATTACGAAATCCCAAGGCGAGAAGAGTCCGCAAAAAACCACCGAAAAAAAAACCTAGAAATCTGTGCTACCGTTTCACCAGCCCCAACTCTCGACCCCTCTCTAACTGAACTCCAACTGAATCCCATTAAATTGCATTAAACGATAATTAAATGAATTAATTAATTGTACATACCGTGCCCGGACCAGTTGAAACCACAGGCCCACCGGAATTATTTACTTCGGAATGGAAAATCCCAGGGGATGATGGAAGCACGAGATAAATTCACTGTTCACAGTCGCTCAGTCGCGAATTGACGCCCGGATTGTCTTAATCCTTCAGTCACAGCACTTGAGCCTAGTTTGTTTATGAATGCTCCAACCGGTGCGAAGGGACGAGTATCTCCCGAGTAGACGCTCCTGATTGATCAATTACCCGTCGACTCCTGACGTTACACCTCGTTCATCTCGTGCGTCCCAGAGTGTCCATTAGCCACTCCTTTCACCGATGAAATTTCATTCTGTCCCTCAATTATAATTTTTTTTTTCCAATCTAGGAGGTACACCGAGGCCGTTAGTCCAGTATTCGGTGAAAAGTTGAGGGTGGAATGTTGAGCTGAGAGAGACTCGACACTGGATGCTCTCTCGCTCTCTGCCGGGTACTGGTGGACCAGAGGAGCTATTGAACGCCGCACGGCACCTTCGCCAATGAGCACCTGTGTTGTTTGCAACGTTGCCAGGTCCCAACCGTCAGGGACAGGGGGACCTGGCGGGAGATTCCAAATGCGGATGACAGTCTCGGGAAGGACCGGATACTCGTGGTTATGCGGAGGTGCTTTCTGGAGGAGTGACAACAAATGAAAGACTCTGGGAGCGATTTATGGAGTGGACCTTGGAAATTTTTTGGTGAGTTATCAGTTGCAATGGTTTGAGTACTCTAGAATTGTCGGAATTTTTTGTTTTGTGTTCTAGGGCCGAGATAAGTCAGGTAGAGCTCAGTTAACTTTGATGGACCACTCTCGGACGGCAATTGGCACGACTGCCGGGAAGCGAACCGGATCCCCCCCGTGCCAATCTGCACATGACCATCAGCCACTTCTGAACTTAGTGAGTTATGATTTTGGAGTTTCTGGGTCTGCTGTTATCGTGCATTCTAGTCTGACCATTTTATCGATGTTATTCAACAAATTACGGAGTTAACTCAACAAATTGGCGATTTAATTCAGCAGCTTTGTCGATATTACTCAACAAGTTCTCCATTCAATTCAACATCTTGAGCAATTTAATTCAATAATTTTAGCAATTTAATTACCTAATGGAGGTTATATTTTTGTTATGCACGAGGCACAATGTCACAGAAAGTGTTGAGGTAAATTTCTTGATTTAAATGACTGATTAATCAAGGGGAGTCACATTTAGCGTTCATAACACGCAGCAATCATGAATTTGCAGCACACAAGTCTCAATTCTGTTTATTGGCGCCAATGCACTTGTTTTCGAGATGGAGAGACCAAGGAACAGGTGGCAGCACTTGACGGAACTCGTGCGTCTGTAGGAGAACATAACCTGGTGGATCGATGGAATATCGTAGAATTTTCCAGAAATAAATAAATAAATTTAGACGAGCGCGCGTGGGTTCTCTAGCATTTACAATTGTACTTTCCAAGTGTGAAGATCGTTTTCCGGACAAATCAGGGTGACATGTCGGAGGAAAAGCTGTTAGTGAATTGTTACAACCGGGGATGCGGACAGAAGTTTAATCCGGAGGAGAATAAAGAGGGTGAGTTATTGATAAATTACTTTTATTCGGGGATTTGGGAGCGAAATTCTGAGACTCCTCGATTCTACCGCTCATTTTGTTGCTGTGGGCTCACAATTTTTCCATGAGAATTTTTTTTCTCTACTTGTCAAAACAAACATTTGTTTTTTCCATCTTCGGACCGGTTCTCAAGGGTTTATTTTGTGAGGAGCTCCTAACGCCGTCCCCAAATATTGCTCAAGAATTAAAATTAGGTTCATTAGCTGAATCCCAATTTTTTTCTGTTGAAAAAATTGAGAATTCGGCCATTCTACCACTAAAACACTCTTCCGTACAAGTCAGGGATTTGTATTTTGTCATATAATTAGGAGGGGGGGGGGGGGGCAAACGGGGGTTTCCCCATGTTTTTTTTAATTAAAAAAAAATTTGGGTGTTTTAGACAAGAAACCCTTAGGCATGACAATTCATACTTATCCGAAAAATGGAGAGCAATTGGAGTACAAGAAAAAAATGACATCCAGAGCCAAGTCCAGTGAACTCCAGTTTTTGCATTGTAGTCTCTTCGACTTAAAATTGCAACATTTGTCAATAAATCGGGGCAACATATTCTTGTTATCAATATATTATCTTTGTCTTTGCAATTAGTACAAAGTTGCTCAGAGAAAATTTTTGTTTGCCCACTGCAAAATGATATTTTCTTGTCAATTTTTGAGCCATTTTTCTGGATAAGTACAAAGTCGTCCTGTAATGATAACAATTTCTCTCAGGGCAGTATTTAAAATTTGACCACATTATCATACGTCAGATGCTTGTGTCCATCACCCTGGAACCCCAGTGTTCCACGACGCGTACAAGGGTTGGTCGTGCTGCAACAAGAAGTGCACCGACTTCACAGAATTCCTGAACATCAAAGGATGCACGAAATCCCTCCACTCGAACGATAAACCCCCCGAGCCTGAGAAGCCGAAGGTCGACAGATCGAAGGCCGACGAGGTGATCGAGTACCGGCCGCCAGTGAATAGCCAACCTACGTTGGTGAGGCCGGCCTTCGACGCACCTCAGGAGACGCTGACGCCGACGGTCTCGCCGACTCTCCTAGACCAGGTAAAGGGCCTCACTGCCAATGAATCCTCGCTCGAGGCCGAGAAGAAAGTGCAGGTTGGGGAGAGCTGCAAGAATAAGGCGTGCAAGGCTAGTTACCGGGGCCCCGAGTCTGACGACGAAATTTGTCTTCATCATCCTGGAGTTGCGATCTTTCATGAAGGACTCAAGTTCTGGTCTTGTTGCCAGAAGAAGACCACGGATTTCACAGTATTCCTGGCACAACCTGGATGCACTCAGGGAACTCATCTGTGGATTGCCAAGGTTTGGATTTTTACTGAGAAGAAAACACTTCTTTTTAACTATGTCCAATTTCATCGGGAGACTCAGGTCTTTCCCAATTTTCTAGAGTAAGATATCTTACACTTAGAGAGAAAACATTCCTCAAGAGATGGTGTATTTGTTCCAAACACCAGACGAATTTGATCAGTAAGCAAAATTTATTTCCCTGCTGAATCGCTTTTTTAACTCAGGTCGAAAATATTTCGCTGCACGAAACGGTCAACTCAGCTTCAGCACTCATTAGCTTATTAGAAATTAATTGCTCGCATATTTCGGACAGGTGCAAAATTTCTGGATGAATATTTTTGTTTGTCAATGTAAGATATTCTATTCTTGAAAATGTCCATACATTTTTAAGTCTCACTAAAGAGCGACTTAACCAAAAAATAGTTTTTTCTCAGGAACACGTTTGCTTTTTGACGCATGACAATGAAAAAAAATCGTTCGATACTCTTGGAGAAGCCGCGAAAAATCTCCACTCCGCCTCATTCATCTCAATCTTGACACTTATCTTGTATTAAATATTAATCCTTTCAGAATGAAAGCAAACGAATCGAATGTAGGATGGACTGGCATCAGACCGGATCCCACGTCGTAGTATCAATTTTTGCCAAGAAGTATAATCCAAATAAATCATCAGTCAAACTGAACCCAATTCGACTAAGTACGAGTTTATTCTTCCCCGAGGAGAATTCGGATTATAATCTTGATGTGGAGCTCAGAGGGGTGAGAAATTTCTACTCGATTCGTTAATTAATTCGTCATCTATACTTTCACTCTTCCCTTCTGTTAAATATTCTTATTGTGAATCCATTAATTAATCAATGTATTTTTAATTTTCTTTCGCCAGATTGTCGATGTGGCAAACAGTTCTGTCAGTATGCTACCCACTAAAGTTGAGATAAAAATGAAGAAAGCAGAGCCTGGCTCCTGGTCTAAACTTGATTTTCCGAAAGAAGTAACGACGAAAGCCGATAAATCTTCTGAAAATGACAGTGAAAATATTGCAAACCGAGTCGACGCAGTCGATCTCAGCGATCTTTGAGCTTTTCCAAGTAAACAGCAACCTGTGCGCAACAGTGATATATTTCTTACTAATACTACTGATTTTTGTACGAAAGAAAAAAATATAATTAGATAGATAAATTCATTGAATCACAATGTATCCATCATCTTCGTAATCGCATCGATGGCTATTGGAATTTCTTCCCCTTATGAGGAATATACAATAAGGAGATAGCAAATTGTTGGACGTGCTTATTGAAACGAGAATAAAACTTTCCTTTTCATGAACAATTTTGTCAGATTTTTTGTGGAATAATTTCAGATCATATTGTCCACTCCCTCCCATGGATTATTATCTCGTTTAAATTGCCATATAAAAACATTCGATAATTTGAAAATTTTCCGTTTTGAAATGTTGCAAAAGGATTTGTATTGTCATTTCCATGGTAAATTAAATTCTTTAGGATTTTATTTAAGTGATTGATTTTTTCACGATTAATTCGGCATGCATAATTCATTGAAATTCGCGTTATTTCAAAATCATCTTGAGAATATTTCAAGACGTCCGAAAACGAAAAAATGAAGAACGAACAGTTAATTTGGAGAATGAGAAACATTCCGAATTCCCCAAAAGAGGAATTATTTTTCTTCGATTGACTGAGCTAATTTATTAAAAACAACTTAACCATTAAAAAACGAATAAAATCACGTCTTATTGCTTTTCTTCTTCTTTTTGAGTCCTTTCTGCACTTTTTCCTTGATTTCCTCAACATTGATATCATGTTTCCTCTTCTTTCCTTTACTCTCTGCCTTCTTCTCCTCCTCAGGCGGCACAAATGCCTCAGCCCTCTTCTCCTGCCTCTTCTTCTCAGCCGCCTCGTGCCGCGCGTCCAGTTCCTTCTTCTGTTTCATCCTCTTCTGCTCCTTACTCAAGAAATATTCACCACTGGCCAATTGTTTGTCAAGTTTGCTCTCTTGCTGTGGCGGTGGGAAGGGTGTGTACGGTTTCTTCTCCTTCTTGACCTTGGGCTGTTTCCTCTTGGAGACATTCTTCGTGGCGAACTTGGGGAGGAATCTCTCCCAATTTTCGTTTTTCAATTTTGGATCCTTCGCCAGCTCACGTTTTATCATTAAAGCTTTGATGTTGTAAATTGGGTGGATGTTCTTCATTGTATCCTCTGCGATCCTTCTGACTTGCTGGAGACCCTTGTAGGGACCTAGGGCAGCTACTGTCTGACCCTGGACCATTACGTAACATCCTGGAAATTGAAATGCAATAGTCGAATTTCCTGGCAAATGTTGACAGTGTTCAATAATCTTTTAATTTGTTAAAACTGAAGGGAAGTCTTTGATAAGGCCCTCCAAAGAATTCCTGAATATAAAGTCCAAAAGGATTGATAATAATGTGGAAACAAACCTGTGAGCAATTCAATGGATTTTAATGTGCATCCATTGGGTCCAATCAGTCTCTGTCTCCTCTTGATGAACTTCTCCTTATTTCTGACGAAGGACGAGATCTTGATGATGTCTGCACTGACGTCGTCCTTGAGAACCCGAATGGCCTGTTCGAAAGGTACCTTTCGAGACATCAATTTGATCATATCCCTGGCCTTTATGATAATGTACGGATCCCATGTTTTTCTCGTCGTCCTGACAGTCATACTCCCCTCGATCAGATCCAGCTCAGCCTTTATTCCATGTTCGTCCAGGGCCTTCTGGACCAAGGGCCAGCACTCATTCAAGTACTTCTCCTGGTACTTGGGGAAGAGAGTAGCGAAAGAGCTCTCCTCCAAGAGACGATTAGGATTGTCCTCTGGCCTGAAGGGAGGAATCTTCAAGGACCAGGCATTCTCCACAGGACCTGTTGCACCTACTGCTGCTTCCGAGTCTGCGTCTCCCATTTTCAAAGTTCACTGAGTTTTTAATCTAATTTTATTGAATCGATTGTCAAATGAATATGCAATGGTGCTGTCCACTCGAGGTTATAACACTTATTGTCACATTTTTCGTTTAATCACACGGAATGACAGAGGATTTTGTGTCGAGAGGATTTGCTGGCGATGGTGGAATCGTTTAAAGTAGATTATGATTGAGATTTGTATGATTCGGTTGTCTAGGGCTTTGATGGAACAATTTTATTTCATTTCAATGAGAGGTTAGGCTACGACGCACATGTACGATCCATTATGAAAGTGTGTTATACTGCTGCGGTATCTTCAGTGAGTAAGGCAGGGCGGACAACTCAGTCGGGGCCGGTCGCCCGTTTTTACCGACTGCCGATTGGACGCCCTCTCCTTTAGCGGTGAGCTCCAGAAGCTACATGCCAGCGGCGGCTCGGTCGGTAAACGGGGAGCCCTTCCGAGTTGATCAGACAACTCGGGGAGTACCAGAGTACAGTGGACTTGGCAAGGTACTCTGCGTGAAAGAGTACAAAGTGATTGGCTCAAGGTTGGCTCCCTCCCAGAGTTATATTGTCAAGCCGGTCAAGGCTCCAACTCACCACACTTTTAGGAAATTTCCTCAGGAATCCACCGCCGTTAAGATTAAAGCGATAGCCCTCCTAGTTTTCGAGATATCTTGAAAAAACTGAAGTTACCTCCGAATTGGCTAATTTAATTTCTGCTGTCCCGGGCAGATGGGCCTAGAAAAAATGCTTTCTGTCGGTTCCCGAGCCTCAAACTCACGAAGCTTTTAGGAAATTTCCTCAGGAATCCAATGCTGTTGAGAGCGAAGCGATAGCTCCTCTAGTTTCCGAAAAATCACGAAAAAACCGAAGTGTCCTCCAAATTAGTTAATATAGTCTAGCTCTCCGGCGTATATGGGCGTAAAAAAAAAATTCCCAGTCGGTTCCTGAAGCTCCAATTCACCAGATCTTTAGGAAATTTTCTCAGGAGTCCAACGCCGTTGAGATTGAAGCGATAGCCCTTCTAGTTTTCCAGATATCTTGAAAACTCAAGTCACCTCCAAATTGGCTAATTTAATTTCCGCTGTCCCGGGCACATGGGCCTCGAAAAAATATTTCCAGTCGGTTCCTGAAGCTCCAATTCACCAGATCCTTAGGAAATGTCCTCAGGAATCCAACGCCGTTGAGATTGAAGCGATAGCCCTCCTAGTTTTCGAGATATCTTGAAAAAACTGAAGTCACCTCCAAATTGGCTAGTTTAATTTCTGCTGCCCCGGGCAGATGGGCCTAGAAAAAATACTTTCAGTTGGTTCCCGAGCCTCAAACTCACCAAACTTTCAGGAAATTTCCTCAGGAATCCAATGCCGTTGAGAGCGAAGCGATAGCTCCTCTACTTGTCAAGAAATCCTGAAAAAACTGAAGTGTCCTCCAAATTGATTGATTTCAATTTCGCTCTCAGGCATATATGGGCGTAAAAAAATATTTCCAGTCGGTTCCCGAAGCTCCAATTCACCAGATCCTTAGGAAATTTCCTCAGGAATCCAACGCCGTTGAGAGCGAAGCGATAGCTCCTCTAGTTGTGAAGAAATCCTGAAAAAACTGAAGTGTCCTCCAAATTGATTAATGTCAATTTCGCTCTCAGGCATATGTGGTCGTAAAAAAATATTTCCAGTCGGTTCCTAAAGCTCCAATTCACCAGATCTTTAGAAAATTTCCTCGGGAATCCAACGCCGTTGAGATTGAAGCGATAGCCCT